>JAQFVV010006454.1:340000-660000 GCA_028023455.1 Epiperipatus broadwayi | reverse complement strand
ATAAACATATCAAATAATTGGAATAATGTTGTAATAATATTGGCATTTAAAAAAGATAGTCAAGAAATTATTAAAAATTATAGACATCAAATTTCTATCAGTTTTAAACAAAATATTTACCAAAATAATTATATCTTGTCTATAACAAATTAAGATGATGACAATTAGTGATATATTTATTTTATTACTTTGTTTAGGCTTGAAGAAAGATTTCTAGATTTGTGAATCAAACAATTCTTTATAATTTTAAAAATGGAAAGGTTCTAGGTCCTGATGAAATATATGAAGTTTAAAAATATTGCAATGCTATGTCAGTTTCAAAAAATATTGGGAATTTGTGCCACCTGATTTTAAAAATGGTTTATTGTTCAAATTTTTAAAAATAAAGGGGAATATATAAGATTGTCATAATTATCATGGAATATTTTATTAAAGATACTTTCAAAAGATTTGTTGAATTAGTTGCTTTTGATCATAGAAAAATGATTACCAGGGACTCGATATGGTTTTAGAAAATCAAAAAGCACTAGAGACAATTTTTTTTTTGATAGGCATATTAAGAAAAACAGTTTATGGTATCGTTTAAAATTAGTTGATTGGCCACCAAATTTATTCTGCTTACACAGCTTCTGCAAAAAGAAATGAGACAATGAATGCTACAGATGACACAGGGCAAACTCTCAGTAACTTTAACCAGATGACCATCTACTTCAGAATATACACCAATTTAAATATTTTAATACTTTTATAAGCAGAATTATGGATTTAGTTGTTAATACAATACAGACTTCAATGACCTGAAAATTCAGTGTATTTTATCACAGGGAAATAATTGCTGCAGACAATTTAACTATGTGCAAATTATTATTTTTACTTAAATATATAGAAGTGAGGTTTAGATACTTTATCCATGCAAAATAAATATATTATAAATTTTAATTTAAAGATGCTCCATAAAATTTTAAAAATACAGCTAATTAATGTTTTTCAATTTTTTGGATTTGATACTATAGAATTCACCACTGTAAAATGTCACTTTGGTTGAAAGTGGCATATAAAGAAAATGAAAAAATGTAAGATTTCCTAAAGGAAAACTTTAATGGTGAAATGGAGCACCATCTAAGCTATAAGGATTATTTAAAAGCATTCTAAAGAAGTGCAATACCGATTATTTCCATTGGGAAGATGTGGCAAAGAATAGAATACATTGGAAACTATTATTAGACATGATGTTGAAGTATTTCAAAAGAAAAGATTTCTGCTGAAGAAATCAAAATGCAGCATGCAAAATATCAAGTAAGCATGTAAGTAAATCAGTATATCTTATGTGTGGATGTGGTATAGTCATTAGAAACTCATTTCTAGAGCATTTTTTAATATTTTTTTTTGAAGTTGCAGTATTCTTGCTCATTTACCAATGGTAGGCATATGTGTTCATGGGTAAAAGATGGTGGTAAATAGAATTTTAAACCTGATAAATTTATAATATTATTAAATTATAAATAAGATGAACTATAATATAAAGTGTGGATTGAATTTATTTAATTTTGAAAAATATAAACTGTATAAACTTTACTTTTTAAAAAATTTTGTTAAATTTTTAGTTAAAAAAATTTGTAAACTAAGATATAGAATTAAAATCAAGGAAGTTGCTTTTTAGAATAATAAAATATAATTTGTTAAGCTTTGTTAAGAATCGATATAAAATATATGGGAACCTTTACATTAGAATACTGACAATGATATCTTCAGTATAGCAGATAACGGAATAGAAGATAAGTTTTTCTGTAGGAAATTGTAGTGTAAAATTGAGAATGGTAAGCACAATTTTAGTGCTTTTTCATTGCTTTTAATATCACGATCAAATCTGCATCTAAACAAATCCTTTATTTGGAGACAGATATGGAGTTGATGGAATTAAAAAAAAGCCCTTAATAAGTTTACTGCCTACCTCATGTTTAAATAATTAAGATTAAGTTATAAGCCAATTTAAAAATAAAAAAAGATTGCTGAAACTCAATCGTCAAGCGTTGTTAGCCGAGAGATCATCGCAGCAGCCTTGTTAGCAAGTAGTTGGTTGCAAATGGTTGTGGGTTCGCGTCCCGGACGATGCTATGACATATGAAAAAAAAAAAAATCCAAAAGTATGATTATGCAATGATCGTTTTTTTTTCTTTTTAAGTTAGTAATATATCAAAATACTTCAAGTGCACAAACTTTTAAAAATTAAAACCGTTATGAGTTCTATTTATATTTTGGAATTCTAAAGATATAATTTTAATTATATATTTAATATTTATGTAAAATATTATCTTTTGAATAAGTGAAAAGTTAATTATTTTTACAACTAATATTTAATTTATAATTTTATTACGCACTAAATTAATGAGTAATATATTGTGTCTACCCATATTATTGTTGCATAATTCATGCACGTATATGATCTCTCCCGCAGCTTCAAGTAAGTATATTTATGAGCATGGTTTAAATACCATCTCAAGCGCCAATCTTGCAATTTGATAAGAATTATACTCAATGAAAACATAAATAACGGCTCGGTATATGTATATATCTAGGGTAGCGCATCCAGACTAGCTCTATCTCTCAAGGTCTGGGGAACATGGTCTATTGAGAGAACAAAGCAAAGACAACTCCCAATTACATCACATATATCTACATATACTACACTATAATTTACCTGTTTATAAATCTATTACTCTAGCCCAGAAGTTATAACAAAATTAAGCTATATGCTACTACACTAGTTACCATTAAATTCTAAGTTTTATACATGCATATCATATCTTAATATTCATGTGCACAACCCATTTATTCCGATACACACATATATGATTCATATATATATATATCAACGAAAGAGAGTAATTACACATCAGAGTTGTTTGTTTAATGTTTTTTTTTTATTTAAACAAAGATTTATTACGGTATTTAATATAGAAGTAACACAGGTCCATTTATTGCTATGCATCTATTGAACATACATATATAGAGAAAAGATCAAGTTATCTTAATTATGATCGAATGTCCACATGGTCATAGCTAACAGTCCGCACATTTATAATCCTAACAAAATACTGGCCTTATCAGTATTTGTTAATCCTAAAGATGGTAAACAGTCTGCAGTGTAATACATCAAATGGTCTCTAGAGTTAAAGTAGATGATCTCACTTGCTTAAGATGTCCTAGCTGCATGTGCTTCGTCGCCATTACTCTTGATAATTTTTTTTTTTTTAAACAGCAAATCTTCATAAATCTGATTCAGGTGAGTCCTACAATAATTATCCACTGGCCTGGTTCAATGAAACACACTATTACAATTACCCCAACATTTCAATGGGAATATTACTAAAACTCCTTAATTAATTACACATTAATGATCTCTAAAATCTGCACTCTTTTTCTTCTCTTTCCTTCCCAATAACACACTACTCTTTTTTTTCTTTTCTTTGTCCTCAATAAAAAAAGTACTTTTCTTTTACACCTTTTAACTTCGCATTTTCTCTTATCGATTCATACGCCGCTGACCAGATCTTCTATTGTTTCAAAATACCAACTCAACCAGTTCTAAGACTTCTGACAGATTAAATCATTAAGTGAAACTGCCCACAACAACCACTTCATTCTATTTCTGTAGCTCTATATGTTCAACGCATTAATCAAGAAACACATGTCACTGCCCATATTATTAAAAATGTAGAATTTAAACATTAATGACAACAAAGCATATATGTATAACAAATTTATACAACTCATATATAATTACCTTTTGTCAATCTCACATATAACTGTTAATACTTATACACACCTTATAATAACACACATACAATGATATATACAGACCTACAGCCCAGCCTTTAACAGATTATGTATTACTTTCATACTCTTTGTAACAGGATTCAAATGACTATTTATATATATATCTTTTTGCGTATACACAGACACTCCATATCAACACTTGCAATTAACACTCTATATTGCATTATCTCTTGTATTCAAACCCCATCTGTTACATACACCCTGGTGCAATAGTCTTCAAATACCTTCTGTGTATTTGAATGGCTTCATAAATGACTCTTCCCTATCCTTTATTCCCTTCCATACCACCTTTCTGTTTCAGTGGCCATGGTCCCTTTCTTTGGTCGAACTTTGGCTTATCTGGTGGACGACGAGCTTCCGGTTCATATTGCCACTGCATCCTGTGACTATCATCACCACCTTTTCTATGTGTGGCATCCCCACTAGCATGTCCTTCTTTCACCCTAAACTTAATACTTTTCTGATCTTGAACTTCATTCCCTCACTCCAACAGTATGTTGAGGTTATATATACTCATGTCCAGAGCATTAAGCCACTCTGCCACTTTGCCGATGCATGCCTTCCTCACACCCAACATCATTCTTTCCACATTCATAGGCATATTGTGCCTTACAATTCAAATGATATGGCTTTCTGATAAATGACACATGTCCAGTGTCCTCAGTCTCGCCATTTGGCAATGAAAGAACTGAGAGAATTTTTTTTTTACTTCCCTTCCTCATATTTGTCTTACATCACTTAGTATTGCACATGTTCCTGGCAGTCTTCCGACCAGAAAGTCTCTTGTATCCTTTTCTGGTACTCTTCGAAGGTTGTGGGCTGTTGGGACAATGAGTCCCACCATGCTTGGGAATTCCTGCTTAGATGGATGTATGCTACCACTAATTTACCTTCCTCTGGCATAGAATTCATGTCAAAGTATCTTTGTAGGCTTTGTAGGTGTTCATGTGAGTTTCCCTCATTTGGCCTTCAAACTGTCGTATCTTTAAGAAGTGGTTTATGTGGATGTGTACTACCATACCCATACATTTACCCATATGCTCTGGTCTTTCAGTCTCACCTGCCTTCGGCTTCTGTTTTATATTCTTCTCTCCTTCATCTAGACCTCCTTCTACTTCTTTATTGTCAGACTTCTCCACCCTTTCCTTGCTTTCATCCTCATTTTCCTTACATCCCCATTTTTGTCTACCTTTGCCTTCTATCCCCAGTCTCCATTCTATTTCCTGAAATCTCTGTCCAAACCTCTTGTCCATTTCCTGAAATCTGAGTTCTAGACTTTCCAATTTTTCTAAAATCCTCTCCATTACATTTACTTCTTTCCCTTCCATCTCCTCCTGCTTTTCCCCTTTCTGTTTATTTTTGGCTTTATGTTCTCTGTACCTGTATATCACTGTTATTATGTTCATGTCTATCTACTACTGTTTTGATTACGTGCCAGGTTCATCACCCCAGCTTCCAGTGGTTCACTGCATGACCCACCTGATAGACCTTCCTCCTTCATCATTATCATATGGAATGATATTGTTTTGCACTATCCCCATGTTAATAAATCCTTAAACTCCTATTTTATGGACCATGTGACTTTATATATATATATATATATACATAACATATATATATATATATAAAGTCACATATTTTATGGACCATGTGACTTTATATATATATATATATTTCACAGAACAGACATCAATGCTATTTTCCCCACTGACCACTTGAGAACTTTCTACATGAATCCACATATCGCAAAACGTGACCATTTAACTATTTCCCCTAAATATATACTCAACTTTTTCTGTTTCTCTGTTATTTTTCTTCTAAATCACACTAGTATGTTCATTTCAAGCCCATTCTCTACTATTCACAGCCCCATTTATTGGGACACGATTGTAAGCATCTACCCAAATTATTGTTGCATAATTCATGCATGTATATGATCTCACCCGCAGCTTTAAGTAAGTATATATATGAGCATGGTTTAAATACCATCTCAAGCGCCAATCTTATACTTTGATAAGAATTATATTCACTGAAAACATAAATAAGGGTTCGGTATATATCTAGGGTAGTGCATCCAGACTAGCTCTATCTCTCAAGGTCTGGGGAACATGGTCTAATGAGAGAACAAAGCAAAGACAACTCCTGATTATGTCACATATATCTACATATATTACACTATAATTTATCTGTTTATAAATCTATTACTCTAGCCCAGAAGTTATAACAAAATGAAGCCATATGCTACTACACTAGTTATCATTAAATTCTAAGTTTTATACACACATATACATATCTTAATATTCATGCCACAACCCATTTATTCCGATACACACATATATGATTCATATATATATCAACGAAAGAGTGTAATTACACATCAGAGTTGTTTGTTTAATGTTTTTTTTTATTTAAACAAAGATTTAATACGGTATTTAATATAGAAGTAACACAGGTACGTTTATTGCTACGCATTTATTGAACATATATATAGAGAGAAAAGGTCAAGTTACCTTAATTACGATCGAATGCCACACGGTTATAGCTAACAGTCCGCACATTTATAATCCTAATAATAAAAATATTTAATTGTAAATTATTAGAGAAAAAAATATTTATTAATAAAAAATTTGGGTGGGCGTTGTCGGGGGACTGGGCCTCCTACTCCTTGCCTTTAATGAATATTTTTTATAAATGGGAATGGGGAAATTTCATATGGGGTTGTTTTCTCGTTCCCTTTTTTTGGGAGCGCGGGACGTGGCTGTTCTTTTGGTTGGGGGGTGGTTTTGTTTGTGGTGGTATACTCTTTTTTTTTTCTTCCTGTGGTGGTTTGGTTTTGAGAAGAAAAAAGGGGGGGGGGGGGGGGGGGGGGAGTGTGTGTGTTGTGTTTGTTTTTTATGAAAATGGAGGGGGTTGTGGTGGGGGTTTGGGGGGGGGGGGGGGGGGGGGGGGGGTGGGGGGGGGGGGTGGGGGTTGTGGTTTTTGTTTTCTTTTTATGTGGGGGGGGGGGGGGGGGGGGGGGGGGGGGTGGGGAGGGCCGGGGGGGGGGGAGCGCTGGATCAATGTAGTCTTTGGAGTTATTGATCAACCTATTAGTGTTGGGTGGAGTTCTGAATATTATGCTGAATTTGTTGCTCAAGCCGGATGCCCACATATTATGGTGAAGCGAAAGCACAATTAACCCAGATTGGCTCAACATCGGTACCCTTCAACAGAGCCCAAGCGACATCAGTACTCTTCTGCATTTTTGAACATACTAAACAATCAGGGCACAATTTTTCCCCCCGTTATTTTATGCTCAGAACAAATCAGGGACAATTTCATCCCCACCCCGTTATTTTGCTCAGAACAAATGACTACAGGAGGAAAATAAAAGAGGCATCTCTACAGAGCATCCATGCAATCACAGAAGAGCCGTGTGATATCTGAAAAATGGGTGTAAGTCTCATTTGAATATTCTCATTTACAATTAAGTACATTTCATGAAGGCTATGAGAGAGGACAGTTCACCAAAAAACATTCAAATTAATTTTTTATTATATATTTTTTTTTTTTTATTTTTTAATTAAAAATTATTTTTTTTAAAAATAAAAAAAAAAAAAAAAAAAAATATTATAATCCTAATGAAATACTGGCCTTATTGGTATTTGTTGATGCTAAAGATGGTAAACAGTCTGCAATGTGATATGTCAAATGGTCTCTAGAGTTAAAGTAGATGATCTCGCTTGCTTAAGAGGTCCTAGCTGCACATGCTTCGTCACCATTACTTTTGATAATTTTTTTTAAGACAGCAAATCTTCATAAATCTGATTCAGGTGAGTCCTACAATAACAATCCACTGGGCTGGTTCGATGAAACTCACACTATTACAATTGCCCCAACATTTCGATGGGAATATTACTAAAACTTCTCAATCAAGTACACATTAATGATCTCTAAAATCCGCACTCTTTTTCTTCTCTTTCCTTCCCAATAACACACTACTCTTTTTTTTCTTTTCTTTGTCCTCACTAAAAGAAAAGTTTTTATCTTTTACACCTTTTAACTTTGCATTTTCTCTTATCAATTTATATGCCACTCACCGGATCTTCTATTGTTTCAAAATACCAATTCAACCAGTTCTAAGACTTCTGACAGACAGAATCATTAAGTGAAACTGCCCACAGCAACCACTTCATTCTATTTCTGTAACTCTATATGTTCAACGCATTAATCAAAAAACATGTGTCACCACCCATATTATTAAAAATGTAGAATTGAAACATTAACGACAACAAAATATATATGTATAACAAATAACAAATTTATACAATTCCGTATATAATTACCTCTCGTCAATCTTATATATAACCGTTAATACTTATACATTCCTTACAATAACACACATACAACTATATATACAGACCTACAGTCCAGCCTTTAACAGATTACGTATCACTTTACTTCCATACTCTTTGTAACAGAGTTCGAATGACTATTTATATATATCTTTTCACATATACACAGTCACTCCATAAGAACACTCACAATTAACACTCTATATTGCATTATCTCTTGTATTTGAAAGCAATTAGTTTTATTGTTGGGACTTTGACAGTGAAGGTATTTTTATGCTATCTATTATGCTGATCAATTGGAATGTTTCTTTGGAAATTTATAATAAAATATGAAATAAAAGAAGAGAATATTAAAGGTGTGAACTTAGACTTTGGAAAAAAAATATAATTATGGACTTTCCTTTTGTTCAAACATTAATTAGATTTCTGCCGAATAGTAAAGACCTAAAAAGTGCAAGGAAAAAATGTTGAATAGCTAGAGCTAACAGAACTTTCCCTTTTGGGAACCTCTTTCTATTGCCACCTGGAACTGCCATGTAAATGTCAGACATAGAGAGCTAGCTGAGAAGAAAGGACTGGAAGAAGATATGGACAAACCACAAAGAATATAGTGTGAAATTTTCCACCCACAGAGGATCTACACTGATCAATCAGGGTAAATGGACTTTTTTTTGTTGTAATTTCAAGAGACATTTGCAAAATAGATTTAAAAAAGAAAAAAGAAAGAAAAGCCTTCACTTAAAATATCTCAAAGTTTCAGCAATAGAAAGGGAGGGATATAGTCTTTAAGTAGATGTACTTACTAATTTAAATTAACCCACATTATATTGTTTTTTTATTATTTAATTTTTTTTTGTTACGGCCTATTAATTAAACTTACCTTTAGTTTCTATGATTGCTGTTCTTATAATGCATAGATAGGGACAAGAAAAATTGTATACTCGATCTAAGGACAAGTAAAAGATTTAGCATTAGAAAGAGGAGGTTTGAGCGCATTTATTTTTAGCAAATGCACTCTTATAGTAAGTCACCCTTGAGTTCACTCATAGGTATATACCATGATATTTGATAAAATATTGTATAATTGGTAAAGTGATGATGCATGATCCTTCGAGAATGATACATGCTAAATCTTGGTTAGAAAGAAAAAGAATCGGAGGGTTTGATTTGACAAATGTGAGAGAAGGGAATAACCAACAAATAGAATAAAGGTTAATAAATATTTCAACAATATTTAAGCATCAATCTGTTTTTTTTTTTTTTAGTTATTATAATTAATTCTTATCTTTCATTTTGTAGTCTTTTGGTCCGTTAAAAAGAAAATAATTTTAAGTTTTGCAATTGGTGATTGCTGTTTGTAAATAAATTAACCGTTATTATAAAAAAAAAATTATAATACGGTCTAGGCAGAAATGTTTAGTGGCACCCTTGAACGGCCACCATTCATTGCAATCTTGTAAAATTTAAGAGCGTAACAAAATGTTTTGTTACAGAGGGTAGGAGTGGGTAAAATGAAAGAAAGTGGCATCTCAACATGTAGGGCTCGTTAACTAAATAAACAGCTTGAGATTAGGGTAAAAGTGTAGTAAGGCAGGTTCAGGTGGTTAGGGCGAGGAGTTAGTGTCCCAATGGGGGAGAGAGTTTTGAGTTTGAAATAAAAAAAAAGAAATAGAATGAGTGAAGATGAAAGTACCATAGAAAGCCCAGTGGTGACATTTAAAAACCTCGAGCATTAACAGTTTGAAAAAATACTAAAAGCTATCGCTGAGCTAAAGGAAATAGTAATCAAAGATAGGGAAGAAATTAAGGAAATGAAAGTAATGATCCAAGACCTCAGAAAAGATGTAAATGAATTAAAAAAGAAAGAAGAAAAGAGAAATGGTGAAAAAAAAGATGAAGGGGATATAGTAAGTGCAGGTTACAAAGGTAATAAGGTTACAGAAGAAAAGATAGAAAGTCAAAGGAAAGAACAGACCATAGGGGAAATAGAATCGCCTCCAAAAAGAAAAGTAAGAGATTAGAATCAAAGTATAATGGAAAGAACACCTAATGAAGTAGAGGAAGAAGCTAAATCTGAAAGGCCAGCATTAGCAAAATTTATCCAAATAAGAGTATTTAAAGGCGATGGGGAAGAAAACCCATTCAACTATTCGGATAGCTTAAATGATTTTTTTTATTACCATAAGTCAAATGAAAAGGAGAAGGTCATTATTGCGACTAGCCATTTAAGTGGTCCTGCTCAAGAATGGTGGAAGGCAGTGAACTATAGTCCTCAAACATTCCAAGAATACATAATGATGATTCTGAGAGTTTTCTGGAGTGTGGAAAAACAAGAGGCTATACATATAAAAACATCACAGGAAAAATATAGAGTGGATAGAAATGAAACCTATGGCCAGTTTTTTCAATGAGAGGCAGCAAAACTTAGAGCACTGGAGGCTTACCCGATGGATCAATTCCAGATTGTAAGGACTATAAGATATTATCTTCTGATGGGGGTTCAGCATAGGTTGGCTGAGAACCAACGTTTTTCAATAGAGGAAGCACTAGAGATATTAGGTGATATGGAGTATAGTGAGCTAGAAGAAGGGGAAGATTCTAAAGTTAGGTGGGGAAATTGTAATGAACCCACAGGGAAGAGTAAATATAGTCCTAAGAAAGAATGGGAAAAGACTCCACAGCATGATTGAGTTTTTTTTTTAAGTTTTTTTTTGTTTGTTGGGAAAGGGTGCAAGGTGCTGGTATTTTTCTGCCAGCTCATAATCATACATATATATACACACTTTTTTTGTAAAAATCAAATATATACATTGTAATAAATTTATTTTATTAGAAATAAATAAACACGCACATATATATTTTGTTAAAATATAAATATCGTTTTATAATACATAATTTAAAAAAAAAAATATTAACACTTAGTTTTAAAATGGGTATTTAAGAAGTTAAAATAAATTAGATTGAGATCTTGCTTATTGATAAAAGTTTGTCTTTTGTTTAGTCTTTAAAAAAATTCTTAAAGATAAAAAGTAAGAGAAAGCAATTAGTTCTATTGTTGGGACTTTGACAGTGAAGGTATTTTTATGCTATCTATTATGCTGATCAATTGGAATGTTTCTTTGGAATTTTGCAATAAAATATGAAATAAAAAAAAGAATATTAAAGGTGTGAACTGAGACTTTGGAAGAAAAAATATATAATTACAGACTTTCCTTTTGTTCAAAAATTAATTAGATTTCTGCTGAAGTCAAAATCTAATCTATAAGTTTTAATTCAGCTAAGACTGTTGAATAGTAAAGACCTAAAAAGTGCAAGGAAAAAATGTTGAATGGCTAGAGCTAACAGAACTTTCCCTTTTGGGAACCTCTTGCTATTGCCACCTGGAACTGCCTTGTAAATGTCGGACATAGAGAGCTAGCTGAGGAGAAAGGACTGGAAGAAAATACGGACAAACCACGAAGAATATAGAGTGAAATTTTCCACCCACACAGGATCTACACTGATTGATCAGGGTAAATAGACTTTTTTTGTTGTAATTTCAAGAGACATTTGCAAAATAGATTTAAAAAAGAAAAAAGAAAGAAAAGCCTTCACTTAAAATATCTCAAAGTTTCAGCAATAGAAAGGGAGGGATATAGTCTTTAAGTACATGTACATACTAATTTAAATTAACCCACATTATATTGTTTTTTTTATTATTTAATTTTTTTTTGTTACAGCCTATTAATTAAACTTACCTTTAGTTTCTATGATTGTTGTTCTTATAATGCAGAGATAGGGATAAGAAAAATTGTATACTCGATCTAAGGACAAGTAAAAGATTTAGCCTTAGAAAGAGGAGGTTTGAGTGCATTTATTTTTAACAAACACACTCTTATAGTAAGTCACCCTTGAGTTCACTCATATGTATATACTATGATATTTAATGAAATATTGTATAATTGGTAAAGTGATGGTGCATGATCATTCAAGAATGATACATGCTAAATCTTGGTTAGAAAGAAAAATGATCGTGAGGGTTTTGATTTGACAAATGCGAGGGAAGGGAATAACCAACAAATAGGATAAAGGTTAATAAATATTTCAACAATATTTAAGCATCGATCTGTTTTTTTTTAGTTATTATAATTAATTTTTATCTTTCATTTTGTATTCTTTTGGTCCGTTAAAAAGAAAATAATTTTAAGGTTTGCAATTGGTGATTGTCGTTCGTAAATAAATTAACCGTTATTATAAAAAAATATTTTATAATACAGTCTAGGCAGAAATGTTTAGTGGCACGCTCGAATGGCCACCGTTAATCTCATAAAATTTAAGAGCGTAACAAAATGTTTTGCTACAGCACAGAAACAAATATAAAAAATATAATAAAATAGTAAGATATCATTCTGAGGATTGAACCACCAGCACAGAATAATACCATATAACATTATAAAATAGTGCAGACCTTTACTTCCTAAGTAAGAGAGTCATAAAATTATCATTTATAGAACTTCTAAACTAGGAGACTTATCCAGTCTTGTGAGCATGAATTAAGACATAAAATGAAATAAGTACTTTAGTGTGTGAAGTAACTGAGATAACAGCTGATTCTGTCTCAACATGGGCAGAATAATGATACATAGTTGATATAATATGAGCATGGACACAAAAACCCTGGAAAAATATACAGGACTAAGCCATATGGTGTTGTTTTACATTATAGATTTATTAAATAATCATTAAACCTTTACACAGCACCGTTCCTGAATAATTGATTCTTTTCAATCCCTTTACCATATGTTCAATCCAATTTATTTACCTTGATAAATAATTTTTTTAGGCACAATATAATGTATACCATAAGACTTCATACACATATTAGATAATACAACAATAGAAATCAAAAAAAATGCGCATTTAAATAAATACACTAAATTAAAATACATAATATTTCAAGTATATTAAAATATTCACCAATAAAATCAATAACACATTTTCTTATAACTTAATGTACAACATATAAATTGAATAGTTTTTCAATTACAACATACATAATTTTATGGGTTTGATTGTATTTCTTTTCATTTTTATCCATAATGAATATTGCATAATTAATTTCTTTTCATTTTTACCCATAATGAATATTGCATAATTAATTGCTGCCCACATAGACTCTCTGAATATATGGGATATTTAAAATAGGATATGCATAATGCTGTCACATGTTAAAATATATTGAGTCTACTTAAATAATCTCCATATGAATGTTTAAGACTGATCTTTCTTTTTTTAATACACGATCACACAAATATAGAACATCCTTTTATATTAACTAATCTCATTATTTATAAGTAGAGTATTCCTCAAGTGTTAATAAACCTACCTCACTTACTGCTATTTTAGGCATTACTCCAGAGTTAAAATCTTTTGTTGTTTTTAATTTATTTAGTCAGTGTCAAAGATTAGAGATGAATGTCCAAGCAAAACATTATCCCATGATGGCTATAACAGTTATAAAATGACTGTCTGGTTAGTTGTTATTTTTGTTTCAATAACTATATTATTATTTTAACAATAAGGTGATGACTCACATAGTGGGAATATTATCCATAATATAAGGTTAAAGTGGGATATAATTAAATCGTTATTGTTCAGATATTGGCACACAAAACAGAAAAAAATTTATTATAGCATTCCACTCTACACATATATGGTATAATTATATAATTTAAAATCATAAAAAATAAGATATTAGATTCAAGGTTAATATAGTTCATAAAAAATAAAAATATTTCCAGGTAGATTCACAGTTGGTACTATCAGTATATTTCAATTTTAGCTACTCATATTATTATTAACACAAAATAAAGTTGAATTATATAAAAAAAATCTTAATTTAATTTATTTCTTTATTCTTAATTTTAAAAAATAGTTTTCATATTTGTTACATTTTTAATAGTAGAAATTTTTTCACATTCTTATTGTCTCTATTCTAGTTAAAAAAAATTTCTGAATATTATCTTTCCCTCTTATCCAGTTACATTTCTCCTCATTTACATATTTCTGTTAAAAATAAAAGAAGAAAAAAATGTGTTTATTGCATTCTATTAACAAATTCAAGACAAATTAAATAAATCATTTTAATCAAATCAAAGTTAATCTTTAAGATTAGTTAAAGAGAAAAACAAATAATAATAATTATTATTATGTTTCAAAGGCTAAACTTTATTAGTATTCTAAAAGGTTATACAAGTTACATTTGACACATAGTTCTTACATATAAATTAGTTTCACAAAACTGCATATGTACAATGATTTGACCAGTAACTGTATGCGTTATCAAACTAGAAGTCTCTAAGAAAAAAAAGGTTCAACAAAATCAATGATGATCACTCAATCATATGATAATATTCAATTAGATATACTTCAATTAAATTAAAGCAGGAATGCATCTAGTTTGTGTCAGTTGGCTTTAGAACTGGCACAAGGATCCATGTTAGATATAGTTTTTTTTGTTAGTGCTTATATATAAGTTCTTGTATATTCCAGGTGTCAATGTACTTAGATTGATCTGTAATCTTCATGTCTTTTTCACGTATGGCTTGCAGCTTATTTCTGAACGTGTTTGGATGTCTTCTGGGATTATAATTGTATATGAAATTACACCTTGTACACCATAATGCATAGAGTAAAAATGTGCAGATTCTTATTTCAGCAAAGATACCCCTTTTAAAAGAGTCAAAAAGGGTTTTCATATTGATTTTTTTATCCTTGAGTGAAGTGCTAATAATTTCACAAATGTTTTCTAGACTTGAGCATGAGAAAAAAGGTGGTTTTGTGTCTCCGAGTTCCTATGGCAAAGATTACATATATCATCTATATCTTTATAGTCTCTTTGATATTTCAAAAAGTGTTGTGTAGGTAGCGAGTCTAGATTTATCTTTAGGAGAAAGTCAAAATATTTTGGTTCAAGTGACCATAGTTTGAATTTGCGACATAATTGTTCATTATTAATATGAAGTGGAGTTTGTACATCATCTTGATTTGGATGTAGAAGTTGATAAACTTCCCAATATTTATATTTGGCTTGTGGTGGTTTAAAGTTAAGAGTGTGAATTGTTAATAATGGTGTAAGTAGTGTGTTCAGATATCCTTGGAGAGGAGGTGGTCTATCTGTAGGGGTAATCTTGGCAGCAATTTCTAAATAAGGGAATTTTTGTGCACATGTATATATTATGTTCAATGTTTTTTGTATCCTGAAGACATGTATTGAGTGAAGGCCAAGGCCATTTTGTGAAAGGGGTTTTCTTAGGCATTTTATTGATATTGAAATAATCTTTTTTCCCCAGAATAATTTCCTGCATAAGGAGCCTGTCTTATTTGTAAATGCCTTGGTATAAATGATTGTTGGAGTAAAATAAGAGATTTTACAATCACTAGCATGTTAAACAAGGCCATTTTTGTATATATAGAGGTAGGCTTTGGAGAGTGAATTGACAGTCTTTTCCACTTTCTCTATCAAATTTTTCTCTATGAGCGATCTCATAGGTGAATGTCATAAATAAAAGTTGAACCCAAGAAATGCACTTGGTCTACCTTCGAAAACTTTATTAATGCTATTACCGGTGAAGATCTGCCATGCACATGATTTCTCCATATTGAATGTTAGCTTGTATTCCCTTGTAAAATTATTAAGTATCTTAAGAAGTTTGGGAATTTGTTTTTGAGATGATAGAAATATTGCTACATCATCCATATATGCGATACATGAGATGTTGTCATTGATGGTGGGTACGTAGATTCCTGAAAATTCATTTTCTATTATTTTTATAAGAAGGTTGATATAGGCAGTGAACAGTAAGGCACTGAGAGGTGAGCCCTGAGGAATGAACTGATGTGGCACTATTGGTGGTGAAGTTTTCCCATTTAGGGAAACATAAATCTCATGGTTTAAAAGCAAGTTAGCAAGCAAGTTTAGATATCTGTTCAGAACTGAGTATTTTTGCAGAGTTTTAAGAAGAGTACTGATGGAAATCATGTCAAAAGTGGCTTCAGTATCTAGTTGAATAACAACTGGACTGTATTTTTTATTATCTCTAACAGTTTCTATAGTTGACTTGAATAGAAAGGCTGCCTATCCTGTTGATGATTCTTTTTTGGCAAATTGCATTTTTGATAGGTTTGGCAAAATGAATGGCTCTTTTTTATTTTTTATCACTGATTCTATTATCTTTATGCCAAGGGAGCACATTGAAATTGGACGTAGGTTAGTGGTGTTTGAGATTAATTGTTTCTTTTTCATAAATGGCACAAGCATAATTTGATTTAAGCCCTGTATTTTATAGATGCCTTTAGTGAGGTAGGAGACTAGGTTAAACATATATTGTGCAGCGATTTTATCAATATGTTTGTATACAAACTTGGGAATTCCATCTATGCCAGGATGACATGAATCTGGCATCACTTCTATTTTTTTAATGAAATCTTTTAAAGAAATTTTAAATTCATTTTCTGATCTATCTTGTGAAAAGGCCATTAGACTTGGAAAGGATACCCTCTGGAATTTTTCTCTATACAATATGTAAAGCCACTCCAACATAAAATCTCCATAGACAATTTCAGTTTGAACTTTAATAGTTGCTGGGACTCGCACCTGGGAGGGGTGGTCTAGCACCCATCTAATGAAGTTTCTGGTATACATGTGTGGCTTATTTAAATATAACTTTTTTTTAATGGAGATATATTCTTTAAGCTGGTTTGGTAACTCTTGATATGTCTCCTTTAAAGCCATCAGACAGAGATGATCAAGATTTGATTGAGAAGTGCCAATAATTTTTTTATAGGTATCATCCATAAGCTTTAGCAGTTTTGTTGGGGATGTTGTTGTCCTGGTAAGATGATCAATATTAAATGAAAGCAGGTTAGTAAAAGCACACCATGCTTGGACTGGATCCATTGTAATATTCTTCAACTTGTGTAGCTATATGTATACTTCTGAAAAAAGATATTCTGGTGTGCTTGATGGTAGTAGAACTCTGATGGTTCTTCCTGTATTAATTGTTATTCTATTATCAAAATTAATTTCCAGTGACACTAAAACAGCTGCATGATCAGAGAGGGGGGAATTCTTTAATTGAATGCATATCATGTTATGTAATGATGGTGAATAAAAAACCAGATCTATAAGTGATGAATGTCTACCATTGTTAAATGACACGGTCTTCTCCGGCAGAAAGCCTCTTCCACTCATCATCGGAAAGGACAGCTGATGTAACCATTTGCCGGTGAAGGTCTGATATGTCATGTTGAAATCTCCTAAAATAATCATCAGATACATAGCATTTATGAACCTAGAGTTAAGTGTTTGTATAATTCTATTTATAATAGTGGGACCTGGGGGGATATAAACAATTCCTATGTTTAAGGTAATGGCTTTATGAGTGAATGTAATTATCAGCAAGTGTGCATCTATATGTAGGATTTTGAAAGAACTAAATGGGCAGGCTTTATCAATGATAATGCCTGTACCCACTGATGGAGTGTTACATGTGTTTGAGAAGGCTGTAACGCCCTTGGAATTTAGCTTGTCTGTAGGGTTGATTAGTGAGCTACTGTAGATTTTTGTTTCAATAATGCTCATTATCTGTGGTTTAACAATGTCGTACCATTTAGCGAGGAGGTCAATTTTTTGTGGGGAGTTTAACCCTCTAACATTAAAAACTCCTATTTTAATATCCATTATTTGTATGTGTGTGCGCGTATATATCAGAATCTAAGCCTAGCATAGGAAAGTTTTATTCTAAAGTAAAGTTAAATATTTTAATAAGGGAATCTGTAGTATATTTTTATGGATCAATAAATATGCATTGTTCAATTTTTGTCTGTAGATTTGAGAGAAATATCATTGGATCTCATTTTCCTGTCTGTGAATGGGTTTTCAAGTGAAACTTTATTTATGTTTGTAATACTATCAGTTTCCTCTTCCATTGGACTATTTTCTGATGAGTATGTGGAAATTAGAGAGGCATTGTAACTTTGTGTCATGTTAGCTTTTTTCTAGAGACTGGAGGAGGGGAATCAATTATCACTACTTTCACATTCTAGAGCCATGAGTTTCTTGGGATTATTACCTGATTTTTTTTTTAGGTGGCCGACCTGGTTTTCTAGTGATTTGAGGGTTTCTAGAATTTGTAGGGGCGACAACACTGCAAGCAATTTCATTATTTCAAGAGATGTTTTATTAAGAGGGGGTGAGATTTCCGGATTAGGAGAAAAGGAAACTTCAATGCTATCAGACCCTATAGTATGTAGAATCACCTTCCCACTATTGCTAATGTTAATATAATTTTTTCCCTCAATATTATGGTCTGTTGATTGCACATCTTCATCTACAGTCACTTCTTGATTACTATGAAAGTCTTCTTTTGGGCATTGATGTAAGGGGGATGTGCTCATATTACAATTATGACAATATAAAGCCGGACAGTTACTAATAAGATGACTGCATTCTTTGCAATGAAAGCATTGCGGTTTTAGAGCATTTATAACAAGAAATAATGTTGCTTCTTCATCTGCAACTGGTGTTGGAATATTTTCGGGATTAATGTTCTCTCCCAGTTTTACTTTAAATTTATAATTATTACTAAATATTGGGATGGGTGTATTTTTAATCTGTAAAGGCTGAAAATCTATCACCTTCCCAAATGGTTTCATAAGTTTAATGAAATCTGTTTCTGAGTAACCTAGGTAAGTTTTTTTTAATTAAACCAGTAATAAAGTTTTCTCTGTTGGGATTGACTACTACTAATGTGTATTGCCCCAGAGTTTTAATTTCTTGTCAGAACAATTCTTTGCTTTCTTCGATTACAAATTCAATAGCCAGATAACGCGGATTCGGATGATCTCCCACATGAACTATCAAATTCCATAGTTTTTTATTATTTATCTCTTCAAATAGAAGCTCCTTAGGGAATCTATATAGCGAACAGTTTCTATCTGTAATTGCTATGACAATGGAGCATTCAGTGAAAAAAACATTTAAATGAATTGAAGAGTTCCCTAGGGATCATCTGGTTAAACACCTCAGATATTTTATTAAGGCTGTCATTAGACCAAGGCTCTTTTATTGTGTTAACATAGGTTTCAGTGGTTTTTGGGGTAAGATCTAGTTTCATCAGATCTCCTGCTGTAGAATGGTGAAATCTAGGTGCTAGCTGTGTTTTCCTTGAGAAAAACAATCGCGTATTATTTTCACTTTTTTTATAACTGTTGATGGTAATTTTGCAACTTGTGCATAAGAACTTTTAAATGTGTCTGAGCTGACAGACATCATGGCTGGATGTTGGACATCTAAGTCCATTATGTAATCAATCTGTGTTGCCTTTTTGTATTTCTCTTCTTTTTTAATTAATCTATTAGTTTTCTATTTTATAGTTATTAGAGATATAAAACTCGTACCTGTAATCGGTATATTTTATGATATTTTAATAAATTGAGGAGCACGATCTGAACGAGTGGTAAGCTAGAGGCGACCTCTGGTGCTATCATATTATTATTATTATTATTATTATTATTATTATTATTATTATTATTATTTATATCTTACTAAATTTGTTATAATATACTGTTGGTTTTGTAGGTTAAACACAGCTTGTACAACTCAGTGATTGGAAAAGGGCAAAACCAATCTAAGAAAAAAATAGTAACCAAAAAAAAATGAAAATTACATAATTTCATACTTGAGTCAACTTAAAGACAAGTATCAAGAATACACAAAGTGCTAACTATGGTAATTAAGTCACCTAGAAGAAGATGAAAAAATTTTAAATCAGTTCTATTGAGCTATAAGATTACAATATATATATATATATACATTGAGTTTATATTTAATATAGGGGATTTGATATACAGACTTTCAAGATGCCTTCAGTTAACCACTCTATTTCATCAAATCGATACACATGAGCACACTCATGGCATTAACAAGATTTTGGCATTCAATCATAAAATTTTCAATTGTATGGATGACTGAAGATTTGAGAGTGGAGTAGATTGAAGCCTGTTCAATTAAACTTTGAAGATTTGCTATCTTAATATAAAATATGAACTATTTATAAATATGTGTGGGAGATAATGATCTGAAACAACTGATGCATGCTGGTTCAGCATGAAATATGTATACTGGAGATCATTTATTTCTTTCACATGTATGTAGTCATGTGTATCAGATGTATGAGAAAGTGTGGATAACAAGATAATTGTATTATATATACTATAATGCTAAATGTTCACATAGTAGCCCACAAATTTGAGCATTCAAATTCTATAATGATAAATTGTTCTTCTTATTTGATATGTCTCCCAAATTGAGGTGCCAAATTTAATAATGATAAATGGTGGTGATAATGAGGCCTTTAATTTATGTATACCATAAATGAAAATTTCAAATTCTGTATTGGTGTGTGTAAAGAGCTGGCTATAATCTTTAATATAAATATAAATAAATAAAAGCTTTACCAATCTTTACATTGCTGAGCATGAAAGACACGAAAGAATGAGACTCTTTGTTTCTCCAAAATTGCATATACATCTATATGTGTTAATAAAGTACAAAAGTTTTAAGTTATATAGTCTCAAATTAAAGAGGTAATTTATCAATTTCAAAATATATCTATATGACTAAATATGCTTTAATCTCAAGGGTAAATATAATATCAATTTTATAAGAGTGGTATGTGACTAAAATCTATTATAGTAAGTGTGTAAAATAAATAAAACAAAATATGAAATTAAAATAAAATACATATTTACATCTTTATTTATATTAGAACTAAATATAGGAATGAAGAAAAAATAATTTAATTATCTTTAATAATTCAACTATTATTATAATTAGTAATTTATTGTTATGTTTATATAAAGAAAATATATAAATATTAGCATAACTCCTGTTCATAAATTCATGTTGAATATCTAAAAAAAAAAAAAGAAAACAAAAGAATACTATTAGTTAGCCATTAAATATATTAGATTTTATGTCAGCTTTATTATGATATATGTGTTTTTTAGATATGTGTTCAAATATTTATAATTAAGCCAGTCATGTCAAGTTATTTTCACAATGATGTACTTTAAGTTTCATCCAAAATTAATTTAGAGTTATTTTCTATCAACTGCTGCACTAAGATACATATCCTTTAACTAAATAAAAATGACTTCATCATCTATCTGTTTTTACATAATTATGTATGCTTCAGTATTAAATAATGAAATGAAATTATGCTCCAATAATTAGATGCCAAAAAGATATAAATAAACTACCATCTTTAAGTACAAAATAAATATAAATTCTAATAATGCAATAAAAAGGAATTAAAACCATGTTATCTCAGAAACACAGTATTTAAATATTTAAATATATTTAAAATATTATTTCCATTATTTAATAATCCTCTTTTTTAAAGATGTAAATAAATACAAAATATTAACCACCTATCTAGTTCATTCACACACATACACACTATTTGTTGAGTACATATATAAATATTTAAGTTAAAAAGTACATTAATTTATCTGATATAAACAGTATTTTCCTTGTAGTTCTAAATAAAAACAACAACATAGCAGTAACATATATATTTACAAAAATATTATTTGGTTTTTATTAAAACTCAACTAAAAATTCTGAAATGTAAAAAGTTTGCATGAACAACTTTTTCTGTCTTGATTTTCTGAAGACCAATAAAATTTCAAAATGTTGTACATGTAGTTAGAATTCTATTGAGATGATTTTTAACCTTACATAAAATAGTCTATGGTCCTTGTTCTTTACTTGAAAGATGATCAAAAAATTCTTGGAATGTCATTCTTGTTTGATTTGCTTAGGGGTAAATAACAGTTTCTTGATGGTTTCCTTCAATATTAGTATGTTTACTATTTATATAGATAGAATGATCTTTTATTTTCTTACAAATTTCTTTATTCTTACTATTATTAAGATAACTATTAAACTTACTGAATGTAGATGGAACCATAGCACATATATTGTCAGTACTTTAGATCAGGGTCAAATAATCAACCCCCTTGCAACTTTATTGGTTTATAGCCAGACACTGTAATGTTTAGGTCATCAATACATAAATTTGACTTCATCAGCAAATAAGTTATCCAAACCTTTCAAAGGTTGTTTTAGAAGTAAGTAAACTACATTTTTTTAGATATTAAGATCTTTTAGAACAACTGCTCTGATGTAAGCACTGTTAGGATATCTTTAGAATAACTTTCATGAGATGTGATATCTAATTATTTGTATATATTTATAGAGATTGCACACTCACTAATTGACAGCTACTTAGAATACCTAGGAAATAAATAAATAATTTTAAAAATATCTTAAATAATTTTATACAAAATTTATTAGCATTGAATATATATAATGAACTCCCAATTTAAAAAAAAAATATTAATTTAAATAAAGGTATATACAGATAAATAATATAATTAAACCAATTAAGTGACATTTGATTTATGATTATGATTCTCTTGATATTTGTTGATAATTTGCTTGAATAATTTTATTTTTATTTAAAGGAAATAATCCAAAAGTATTTTATCAATTATTTTTTTAATAAATAATTTAAAACAAATGAATTCACATAGGAATTAAAAATAGACACAAGGAAACACATTTGTAAAATTTAAAATTTATAATAAGTATCCTATTATACTATGTAAATACATGAAAGCAGTAAATACTTAAACAATACCAATATTTATAACAAATAAACAATTTCAATCTTTTGTCAAGACAACTGCCTTTAAACAATAAAGATGGAAATCCACCTTTATATATTTGTGTAATATGTTTATATTATAACAGTAAATGGATGATAAAAGCTAAAAAATGTGGTATGGTTATGACCTCTTCACCTGTGCTTATTTATATATCTAATATTAAATATCTATTATATTAAATCATTTACTCTCTATGATAAAGTGTCCTGATATATGTATAGATAATGCTGATTATATATCTAATTTTGTCACTTAAGTTAGAGCATCAGTTTCACAGAAAACTATTCATATAAACTAAATAATTAGTTATCTATTGGAATTAAGAGCATATATATTATGATGACATGATTTCTAGTGGATTTATTGTGGAGACAAAGGGATATTTTATTGCTCTCCAAACAAATCAAATATAAGAAACTCTAATAGTTACAATCTTTATATCTCATGGAAAATTAAGTGACTTTAAATAACCATTATTTGAGTGATCTAATGTGTTAGTTTAGCAAGTATAATCTTATATGCTAATAAAATACTAAGATCAATTTTAAAATAAAATAAACAATTTATTTTATCAAAATATTAATAATACTTTATACATAAATATATTTTTAAACTGTCAATATATCAATATGTATAGATCTGGTTATCTCATATATAACAATAACTATTCAAAAGGTCATTGGTTAATAAGGATTACAGAATAAATGGTTATTATTGTTTTAATGATAATAATTTATAAACCAATTACTTCCTATATATATATATATATATATATATATATATAGGAAGTAATATATATATATGTTTCCAAATGATTGATTAATTTATTATTTCTCTATTCATAACATCATAATAATTGTTACATAAATTCTCTAACTTGTAATTAGTAACTCAATTGAATATAACATCACTTTGATAGTGATTTTCAAAATATTATGCGAATTAAATACACTTGCTTCAAAAATCAAAAAGTATTTCCCCCCCTTGTCTAATAAGCAAGATCTACATATTCTAAACTAAACAAAAAATATTCACCCAGTGATCTAAAATATTGACAAAATAATATCAGAGTTATTACTATCTTATTTAAAATATATACTTTAACATCACTTATTTCTCATAATGAAAAATATATTTAAACCAATTTAATCAATCTTAGAAACCGTTTGTTCCAACAAAAAATATTTAGAATGAATACAATACAAATATAAACATTGTTCTCACTAATTCTTATTAAAAATATATAAATGTGTGCATATGAATTAATTAATATATTTGAAATTCTATATGTTCATAAAAGGAAGAATATTAATAATAATAATACATTTTTATTACATCACAATAATTAATTTCCTTTCGCAATGTTATATAAAAAAATTACATAATAAGGTATAAATCGAATTATATATTTTTGGTCACACAAATAAAAATACATCATATAAATATATATTGACAAAAGAAAACAAATAAAAGTCTTTAATGGATTATCTTCTCAACTTCTTTTTTTGGATTTTTCAATAATTATTGATGACTTGGAAAAATGATGAATTTCCCAATTGATGCAATATGACTTCGAGATTTTGACCTTTACTCTGTAGAAAATATGACAAGCTTACTTATTGACATTAGAAATTGTTTCAAGCTTTTCATATCTTTCTTTTTTCGAAGGACCTTGATGATATGACAAAATTGACAACCAGGTGGGATTGCCTCCTGATTACAAATTATCCTCCTTAATTCTAGCCTCTTATTTTATTTGATAATTTAAATCAATTTGTTTCCTTTGATGTGGAAATAAAAGAATGACCAGCTTGTTTCCTGGATTCTATTTAAAAACAAAATCAACAATTCTTTTCAACAGAACATGAAATAAGCATCTATTGTTTTGTCTTGAGGAATTCACGAATTCACAAATCTCCAACACTAAATAATATTTTCCTATTATATTATTTTTTTTTATAAACAATAATAATGAGAATCGTTGAAAATAAATATTTACTGTATGATTTTGTTATTAAATCTAATTTAATGCAATAAACTCTTTAAATAGTTTTATTTTTTTCAACAATTGACACTTACTAAGAGTTACCAGATCTATCTTTTGATAACCTTGACAATTCATCATTATAATAATATGTCAAGTCTTAATTAAACATGCTGTTAAATTACTATAAAATATGATAACGCTATTCCATATGACATTATTTAGACAAAGCATTTGTTTACTCTTAAAAAAAAAATCAAACTTTCATTTTATAGCCAAACTCTTAATATAATTTCATATATCTTAAATTTATAGTATGGTAAAAGATTACTATCATAATATAGACAATGGAGATTGCAATTTGACTACAGAGCGTGAAATTATTCAAAGAAGTTTATATAAACCCCATTAAACAGGCTAACAAATAATTAATTATAACTTTTAAACTCCAATTATATATATAAACTTTTGAGGTGATTCTATATATCTGTATTTTTTGTTATAAAATTATTTTGTTTTTTTAACCTTTATTCTCAATCTTATGTATCTTATTTTATGAATATGTATTGTTTATATATGTACTTGTAAATATGATTGTTTTTATCTTTGAAGTTAAACTTTAATATCTCTAAATATATGCAAGAGACAAGGACACAGTATAATGACAAAATATACTAGAATGATTAACAAAATAAATTATCATCTTTAAAAAACTAAAGTATGGTTATTTTCTGAGTTAAATTAGATTTTATCACCAAGAAATAAATACAAATGAAATATAATTACTTCATGGTAGTTTTTGTTTTGAGGAATTTGTTCTGAACATAATATAATTAGATTATTACAGAATTTTATAGGTCATTTTCATTGCTATGAATATATGTCACTTAGAGAATGGCTTCCTTTTATGTGAGTTGAAAAAATCAGTAATTTGTTTCTATTATTAGCATTCTTTGTTAAAAGAAAAAATATTTATATAATTAATAAAGTAGTATTAAATTTATATATAATATAATTGAATTTAGATTTATATACATTTCTAAACAGAGCAGATTTGTGTTCAAAGCTCAGGCAAATTTGAATTTCAGATTGTCAGCTTAAATGATAAATGGAGTTGAAAATGATTTCTTGTTGCATAAGTTTATTACTCCCAGCTTTAAATCATATGCCTTATCGATAAAAACAAAAGCTAGTAACTAGTTTGAAAACATAAATTTAAAAGTAACAAAGCTTTTAGTAATTGCTAATTACTCAAGATTACAGTAGATGGCATTAGAGATGCAGATGCTTTTGTGTTATCGTGTGCTGTGTTTAGTGTGTATATAATTCTGAGATGCAATTAATATCATACTATTAATTTAAAACAAAATAAAAATATTAATCAATATTTTTTTCAATACATATTAAAAGTAATTTGGATTGCATTGTAATTATTATCACTTTGATATAATTAATTCAAAATCAAGGTGTAGATTCATCTGCTTGTTTAATATATTAATTTCCTTAATTGCATATTCTTCTATTGCAGTATTGTGATATTATAAGATATTAAAACGTCATAAGAGCAGATGAATGCACCTTTAAGCATTACTGAAATATATGTTTCAATGAATAGACTTGAATTTATTAATTTAATTAACAAGCTTTTTTTTTCCTCAGGTATCATAACAGCAGCCGGGAAGCGAAACCGCCAACCCGGGACAACCGCTTGCAAAGCGGTTGTCGCTGACCTCTCGACCACCAATGCTTGATAAAAATACTTTACTATTAAATGGATGAAATTAATATACAAAAAATATGTAAATATTGTTACAAGTTATGCTAATAAATCTTATAAAACGAATAAGATGTCCTATGTTTGCTTATGATTGTTCAGTGGGGGAAATTTTATTTTATAAATAAATAAAAAAAATATTGATAAAGATTTCCCAAATTGTATAAATGATTTATGGTAGATATGTAGATAACATCTTTACCTGCATAAAAAAAATTCTGATTTTTTTTTCCGGATTATGCAAAAAATATCAGGTTTAGAGAATATTTTTTTTCCAATTGCTCCTCTTTAAAAGAATGTACATCAATAATTCTTATTATCGTAATTGGATGGGATGTATTATTTTAATTTTTTATTATTAGCTAAAAGCCATCTACAGTATATAAATAATGATAAATTAATATTTATCTGAATATTAAACAACTTGATATAAAATATTTATTTTCTCCGATGAATGATCCTCTTAATCCGTCACTTATATTAGTCCCTCTCAGGCTTAAGCATATTTTATTCCACATGAAACCGTATTTCAAAATAACCACAATACACATCTCCAAATTAAGTGGTCACAACAAGAAAATAATACGACAGAAGATTTATCTATCAACTCTATTAAACACCAGTCTCCTAAAACACCGGATGAGTGCGAGTTTCAAAACACTTATAGAAAAAATCCATTTTTACTTAAAATATTTATATCCATGACGATATTTATGTCTATAAACTCTATACCATCTTTTTTCCACTAAATAATAACTGATAAATTTATTCACCATTGACAATGTATTAGAATGATAAAATAAATCATTGTAAGTTAATTATATATAATTTTAATAAGGACACTATTATTTAGATAACTCTTGTCTAATAAATTTTTTTACATATATCTAAATTAGTTTATTTGTCTTAATTAATAAATGTGTAAATGTGTGTATGTGTAGGAGAAGAATATATTATTAAAATATGAAATGAAATACTGGTTCTTCATTTTTTAAGTTTCGTTGGAGAACACTAAAAAAAAGGCAAAATGGTTGCTAATGCTTACTTTAATCTAATAGAACATTGAATCACTAATTATACTATTTCCTATTGTAGTATCATTTACAATTTATGTCATATGAATTGATGATCAACCAGATAATTTTAGACTTTTCCCAAACTTAATATTTAGATTAATTATGTGCAATTGTTTGTCCAAACTGTACTTACATATTAGACCTGCAATGTAGAGGAGATGGTAGGCCTTTTCAGATCTGCAATAAATGGGTAAACTTGAGATCATGTAAAATATATCCCGTGATGTTATCGGATCTCATATCAAAACATATAACAGTAAAATTGGTATTCACAAGAGAATGTGGTTGGAGGATCCAAATGGCAATTTACTTTATTTACAGTTGGGCTAACAAATTAAACTCTATAGAGTGAGGAAAACTAGAACTTGGTTAGCAGACAAAACCATAATTGATTGGAATAATTATATGTGGGAAGTTTATACCACTGCTGTGTTTTTCTTTGTGATAATTTTATACTCTCAGTTATTGTCCAGTTTTCATTCTGACAACATCTTTAGTGCTGTCAATTGCATTTTTAAAATATTATTTATTTTATTTGTATTCACTGTTTTGATTCAATGATTTATTCCAACTGCTAGAAAGCCTATAAAATTCTGAATTATGAAGTTCCAATTACAATCATTTTTGGGTGAACCAAAAATACTATCACATGTTAAGTAAGTCTGCATTTTGGAAAAAAATAAAAAATTCTACTTTTATTCTCCATTTTGGGAAAAAAAAATTATCCACTTAAAATAAAGTAGAATTAAATTAGCAAATTGATTGTTTATCATAACAATTCCTGCTATATATTACATGGTAAGTACCATATGTGTATATTTTATGGTTTTTATAATATTTCATGGTATATTCTGACTGTTGGAAGGCCTATAAAAGTGCTGAATTACTAACTACCAATTACATCATTTTTGGGTGAACCGCAAATACAACATGTTAAAGTTGTAATTATTTATTAAGTGCACATGAAGTATATGTAAATATGTTTAAGACAGGTTTTAACCTGTATGAAATGCATCTTGAAATTTACAATAGTCAAGCAATATTTTAATTTTTCTAATAGAGGGACTTCTCAAACCATGACACAAGTTAGGTAAAAGATAAGATGCCACTCTTGTCTTTATAAAAGTTGCTATCTTGTTCATGGTTTGAGAGGTCCCTCTATTGGCAAAATAAAGATATTGCTTGACTATTGTAAATTTCAAGGCACATTTGTCTTAAAACCACATGCTAAATAAGTTTGCATTTTGGGGAAAAAATACTTCTGGGTCTCCTTTTTGAAAAAAAAGTTTATCTACTTAAACTAAAGTAGAACTGGAAAATTGAGTGTTTCATTGTGACAATTCCTGTTATATATTACATGATAAGTACTGTATATGTATATTTTACAGTTTTTTGATAATATTTTAGGAAATTTTTCTAATTTAGTTATTGTTTTGCCTGTGTTTAAAGTGATATTTGGGATTTTCATAATTGGTTTATCATATTTTATACATTTTTGTATGGTAAATCAATATTTTTACTGTTGTTAAAAATGTATTTTTTCAGATTGAATATTTTGGTGAAATTCATATATTTAGTATGGTTAAAAATTAATATTTCACATCATATTTTACATTTTTTTGTGTCAAAGTTGTATTTTTAGTATTGTTAAAAATGCACAATCTCATTTTTTAATATTATACAGTAAGTACCAAATGTGTATATTTTAGGGTTTTTGATAATATTTTAGAATATTTTTGTAATTTAGCAATTGTTTTAATATTAGACCTGCAACATATATTAGATCTGCAGCATCTTTTCACATACAAATTTAGGCTGCTGATAACATGTAAATCTTGTGAAAATATCATGTACACATAGTCCATTTTCATGAATTTATCATTTTAAGTTTGTAGATCAAAGTATACATATTATTTTAGTCAGATTGAAGATTAGAAGGTTTTCAGCAGATTGATATGAATGTGAAAAGGTGCTGCAGATCTAATATGTGTTGCAGGTCTAATATGTAAGTATCATCCAAACTTATATTGTAAAATATAATTTCTCCCTTTTCTCATACAATTTTTTTTGGCAACATAAATCATGATTATATTATTACTTCTTAAATTTATTAAACAATGCTAAGTTTTTGGTAATCATACTAATCTATGATTGAAATGCCCTAATTATTTTTTAAACTTCTTAGATTTAAAATGCTATTTCAACTTCAGGTTGAATATTTCTATTTACATAAAAACAAGTTTATGGAATAATATATCATTAAACATAATTACATATTTTGACATTTTTAATAATAAAATGATTGTAATACTTAGTGCCCTATATTGCCTTCAGTGGAGTAAAAAAGATCAATAGTAACTATAATTAAAAATCTTAAATGTTCTAATCATTTAGCAAAGTTTTGCATTTAATTCTTCACATTTTTATGTTTTATTTTCTTTAATTTATTTTATAAAACAAGTATTTCATTATTTCTGCAGTCATGACAAGAAATTCAATTATAATTATTCATTGTATAAGTTATGGCCAGCTTTGCATTCTTTTGATAGTAAAATCTTGAATTGAAAAGCGTTTTGATTGATTTTAACTTTAATTCAAAGATTTCAATAATAATATCTGTTAAAGAAAAGTCACATCAAGGTGAGAAGTCTCTTACTATCTATGAGAAACTAATAATAATACATTTACTTTTTTTAATTTGTTTCTTAGTAAGTATAAATTTATTTTTAGCATTGATTTGGATACATCGTTTTAGCAGAACATTAGGAAACTGCAAATTAATTAACAACAAAGAGGAAAGCTACAATCGAAAAAATAAATACTTGTTGATAAAATTGTATTACTTTTTTGTAATTATAAATTAAATTTTAATACTTAGAAGATTATTTTTATTAGTTTACTAAAATTATCTTATGAAATGAAACCCAAAAAATCATGTGTTTTGATTTGATAATGTATTTTGTTTAACATTTTTTAATTTATTTTATAAATTGATATATTATTTTTAAGATTCCACAAGCTAGAAATTAGTTTGGTGATATTGAATGAATAGGCAATAGATAGGGATTTTATACACACACCTTCCTGTATCCTTTGATTATTCTGGTTTGCACTGAGTAGCACTACTGTATAGAGAGTTTTGTCTCTGTGGATTACTTTTAGTTTTTAACTCTGTTCACATTCCAACTCCCTTCTTATTTGAAAAGACCCAAGTGAATACTTTATTTCTTCATAATACAACATTTTAGTTTTACAATTAAATATTTTTTCCATATCATATGCTAATAATAACCTTGATATTATTTATTAGGAAATGTAAGCTTTTCAATGACAGACATTCTAAATATTAGTATTTGAACTTTGTAAAATGAAAAAATAAATTACTAAGTGGAAATTTAACTATAATAATGGTGGTTGCCATTTTTGTCTATTCAAAAATCATTAGAATGAAATATTTTTTTAAATTTCACTTTTCAAATTCAATATAAATTTAAAGTTAGATAATGTTAAAGAAATAAAATATATGTTAAAATTAAACATTAGATTTACTGTCATTAAAATTTTAAAATAATATCAGTATTGGCAAAAAGTCACTCTGGTTCCCCAGTAGAAATTTTTCCTGCTTTGTTATAACAAGGATTTTTTATGACATGTCTCTGAAAAATAAATACTTTCAAATAAAAGATAACTATAGCCATTTAAGGTTTTGGCATAAAATAATTACTTAATGTACTCTATATTTAATTTACTAATGCAATATTTGTATTTAATTTTAATCAGAAGGGGATTACATCCCTAATATTTTACAAAATATTGCATAAATAACTTAATATATAAACAAATTACTGAAAATTGCAATTTGCCTTTTGAATATAATTTTTTTATTGTTTGCTTTTGGGCTAAACTATCCACAAATCAGAAATTGTTATTTGTATTGATATCAAAATGGATCTGTTCTAGCTTATTTTTTATGCAAATTATATATTATAATTTTAAATAAGAAAATCTGATACTGACATCTTTAGATTTATTTTCAACTAATAATGTTGAAATAATTTTGTGAAAATCAAATATTTTAGATAGCTGCAAAATAATAAAGAAATAATATAGTAATCACAGCATCATTGCAATGCTCAAAACAGCAAAAAAAAAAAATGCAGCATAGCCTCAACTTATACTTTTAAAAATTTTGTTAAAATACAAATATATGAAAAGTTAACTACAAAATTGGATACATGAAAACCTTAGTAATACAATGTAAAAGATTAATCATATGATTAATAATGCAATATAAATCAAAATAAATAGTTAAGATTTACTTTTTAGTGAAGTTAAAATAGACTCATTTTTGTTAATAATACTTATTAAAACAATCTTAAAGCACATAATAGTGCCTTTATGTCAAAATTACATATAAATACAAGCTTCTTTAATTCAAGGATAGACAATACACTTCTTATCAGTATATTTTCCTGAAGATTTGTGATGATGGTGTTCTAGTTGTATTTTTATATTAGACTATTTCCATCATGTAATATGTGTATTGAATGTCTTTAGAAAAATGTAACTGTATTTAAATATTCCAAATACATTCAACTGTTAATAATAGCACATCAAACTGGTTAGTATATGCACAATGTTTCAAGAGGTATTATTCTTCCCTGTTCTTCAGATGTTGCTGGCCTGACCAGTGATAGTCCTAGCATGGACAACAAACCTGGATCCTTAGATTCTTGAGTATTGAAATTTAAGTTAACACTCTAACCAATTGAGCCATTCTGCCACATCAGCAACACCTGAAGAAGAAGGGGAAATAAGATCTCTCAAAACGTTATGCATATACTAACCTTAATCATGTGCTACTACTAACACTTGAATATATTTGGAATATTTAAATAAAGTTAAATTTTTCTAAAGATATTCAATACTCATATTAGATGATGGAAATAGTTCAATATAAAAAATATCCCTATCAGTATGTTTGGATTAGAAAGTTTGTTAGTTACATGCTCATTAACATGATATTATCTATCAACATGGTTACATTTATGCATGCTTATGGAATATTAATTTTAACTTTCTGTTTGTTAATTTAAAAAACAATCCATGGTTTACCATAGATTTAAAGTATTTGCAACAATAATCCATGGTTTACCATAGATTTTAAATATTTGCAACAATATTTCTTCCTAGAATTTTTTCCCCCCAAATATATACATAACGACAAAAGTGCTGAAGGTTTTGCTCTAAAGATGATAGATGATTAAATAGGTCAATGCGAATAATCAGTAAATAATCTTGGATTTAATATTTTTTTGGATATTAAAATATGAATAATAGAAAGCTAACATTTTTTTTTCTATAAAAATGAATTTAAATTCCAATTAAGATGAAAAAGCAAATAGAAAATAGCGAATTGAAAAGTTTTAAAATACTAGTCAAGCATTGGTGGTCGAGAGGTCTGTGACGGCCGCTTTACAAGCAGTTGTCCCGTGTTAGAGGATTCGATTCCCGGCTCATGCTAAGACACATGAGAAAAAAAAAATTAAAATACTTTTACCAATTAGCATTACATATACCCTCATAGATCTTTTAAACCAATAATAAAGACGTGTTTGGAATTAATTATGTGTTTAAATGCATCTATTAATGTTTATTTGTAAAAAGTGAAAAAAATTTGAGACAAAAAATACAAAAATAGGTTCTATTGATAACCTTATAATTTCATGTAAACAACAAGATTTTTTTTTAAAAAAAATGTAATTAGTAATTTCATTACTAATATTAATTAGTTTATGTTATTCCGGCAATTAATTCTACTAAATTTGAAATTAACAAATAATTTTAAATAAAAAAAATAAAAAAACTACTACAAAACAAGCATTGTTTTAACGCTTTTCTGAAGCTGATTTTTTTTTTTTTAATTAAACTCTCATTATAATTAAAATTTAATAAGAACGTATTGTTTTTATTCCCAGTACAAGAAATTTCATTTTTTGAATCATAAATGTTTTTTTTTATTAGGTTGTCTATAATTAAAAATGATTCAGAAATTCCTAAGTGAGGATAATATATTGTATACAAATTTTAAAAAAAAATGTTTAAGTTATTTTTGATGCAAACGTAAAATGAAAAAATAGATTTAAAATGTAAAATTTTATGAAAAATTATTAAATATATAGTGCATCCATACTTAATTTAAGCAATTCTACGTATTATGAAGATCGTATCATAGTTGGATAAAAAAAACGAGCTATTTCCACGATTTGCAGCGCAAATTTATGCAATATAAAACTTGAAAATTTTCTTTATTATAAATAAGGTAAAACTTAATCTTACTTATAACCAAAACAACCATTCAATTACTTAAATGAGGATAAAGTAAAGAAGAAAAATCTTAAAACGTCATTAACCATCAATTAATTAATATAATGAACATTTTTTTTCTTCATTATTTTTCTTATTGTAAAGTTATAAAAAAAGTCATTTATACATAATGAATTATTTATAGAGTATTTAATATAAAGTATATTATATTAAAAAATAAATGTTATAATAAACGCACAAGATACAAACACAACAATATAATAAATATTTGTACTTAATAATAATACCGCTCAGATATGAAATATACTAAACTCAAGCATTAGCATGAAATACAAACAAATTTTCAGTAGTTATTAAACTGTATATGTATAATAACTGAATATATTATACATTTAAAAATGTATTTTAAATTTATATAATTTTAAGCAGAAAAAAATCCAAAATTGGAAGAGAAATCACATAGAGTTTTCAAATAAAGTTTATTTTAAAAACTTTTAATATAGTTTTGTTTTAAATTACCACTATTTTTCATTGCTGGCCATTCCATCAATTTTATAAAAATAATATAAATAATAATAATCTATATTTTAATATAATTTTATTTAACATTTTTCATGATTATTGTTTATAAAATAGGTTTTGAAAAATTATTATCAGAATCTGTGCAATTATCCCAAAAGTTTTACAATTTAAAGTTAACAAAAATGTACTTGGGTTTGAGTAAAGTTGATGATTTACTACAATGCGGTATGAATTTAAATCAATTGATAAAACTTTTGCTAGATTATTTAATCACAAAGTAAGAGAACTAGTTAATATTTATCATTGTCAGAATTGTTAAATAATAAGTTTCTATTTATTTCTGTTCTCAGTTATAATGCGATAATTGTTTGATCATAACTCCTTTTATTTATTGCAAACAGGTAAATCTGATTTAAAATATACTTGCTTTTATTTATTTTTCATATTCACTAGAAAAACAGATAGTTAAAATGTAGATATTGTCTACTGCTGATATATATATATATATATATATATATTAATAATTCAAACAAATATATTTAGTTATTTATTTATATATATATATATATATTATAATGATCAGGAAATATCATAGTCTTACTATATCTGCACTACAGGGTGCCACCAGGCTATTTAAACCTGGAAAATTTATAGAGTAGGCAGATACATGCTGTTAAGATCTAACTTTTATGTATTTTTTATTTTGACTGTCAGACCATGTGACTAGATCAGTGAGACACAGAGATTTATAAAATATAAATTCTTATTTAAAAATGTTTTCAATATTAAAAAAATAACAGAAGCTACTGCCAATAATAAAACACACAAACATTTATTAAACATATATAAGATTTAGAATCATTTTAGTATCACTTTTACTTTACAATTTAACTTACATTTTGACTTTTATTTTAGAATTTAATTTACATTTTAACTTTTATTTTATAAGTTCGCACAGATGAATTTAATATTTTATTAGAGTGTTGAATATGAATAGACTACATACATTGCATTTGGAAAGAAAATATTTTATCTCTGATTTAATCTTAGGCCAAAAGTTTGCAGTCAAATCAACACAAATCTATCTGATATATTGATGTATGCAATGCAGCATGAATATGACAGCACAATACCATACTGTCAGGAATGCACATCTGAACAGCATGGTTATAAAGAAATTGTCTCTCATCCAGTACAGGAATGTTACATCTGTCTGGCAGGAAGAACAATAAAAAAACTCCATAGGAAGGGATTGCAGTCCTTTTCACCATCTTACTATCCCATTCCATAGGCTAAAGGAGTGATCCAAGGAACAGGGAATACGTCTACTTCCGGTAGTCAGTATGAAATGGGATGTATTTTGCCCAAGTGTGGCATATCATGTGATCCTGCATGTAGTGGACCTTCATATTACATTTACTAATTACACCAATATATCCAATCGATCAACCCAATTTAACTACAAAACAAATAACCTAAGATTTACTTTCCTTTAAACTAACATAACTTTACGAATCTATGCAGCCATTCATGCCTGACTTAAATTTAACATTTATTAAAAGTTGTTTAACAAAAAAAAAATCATAATAAAAACTTAAAAGAATGAAACAAATAACTTAATGGAAATGACTTTAAAAAAATACATCAAATAAAATTAGTTATTAATAATAATTTACGTTGGTCAGATATGATTCTATTCCTATTAAATACTGAAAAGGTTTTGGAATTAAAGTTCTTACTATTTTGAAAATGTTCATTAGTTATCTAATTCTTACTGTTTTAGAAAAGTTCATCCTTTACAGTTGCTTGCAATTTGGGATCCAGCATTAATTCCCCTGATGTCCTATGGTCTGCAATACCGGAAAATGATTGGTCATTTCTCTTTCTTTTTTTAAAAAAAAAGTGAAGGGATTGAACAGTGCATCTTTTCAATCCCTTGTCCTTCAACTCTCACCACACTAACACATATAGCACACCTCTGCTTTCACATCTCTATCCTTTATTTATTTTCAAACTTTTCCTTTTATTGTAAACTTTCAGATCCAGTGGACATTATGTCATGATGATGATGGTCTTTTCATTGAGGTCCATTTCCTGAGGGATTTCTTTTATTGGCCATTCTGTTCCCATTGTTTTTCTCTCCTATCTGACCTTTAATTATACATTTTGAAATGCCCAAAGGCTAGTTTACTTTTATTAATTAAAATAATCATTTCCATTTTATACAATAGAATTAATTAAATTTGTATGTTCTTAAAGATATATTTTTATCTTTAAATCTTTAAGTTTTTGTTGAAAATTTAGTCTTAAAACATTTTCCTTTTTTTTTTTTGTAAAATTTTCTTTTAATAATTTTTCATCTGTGCGATTTTATATATATGAATTTAAGACGAATTAATTTAAAATTTTTAAAACTTAAAAAAAAGTTTTTATTTGCAAACTTTTATTTTTAATGTCTAATTTTTAAAATAAATAATGTAATGGTGTGCGTGCCCATTACAATATTTATATGTTTACAATATTTTATTATTAGTTATGGAATGATTAAAATTTAATGGGAACATATCATATTTAGTTGATATTTTGGTAATATATATATATAAAATTAAGAGCATGCTAATATATATATATATATATTGTAATGGGTACATACGCTGTTACATTATTTTTTTTATTAAACACGAAAAAAGTTCGCAAATAAAAACTTTTTTTTTTAAAAATTAAAAATTGAAATTAAATATCATCTAAACTCATATGTATATAAAATCGCACAGATGAAAAAAATTATTAAAATAAAACTTTATTAAAAATAGAAAAAGTATTTTAAAAGCAAAAACTTAAAAAGATTTAGAGATAAAAATATATCTTTAATTTTGGAAAACACATTAACCCTTAAACCGCTAATTATATTATTGGTTGTATGAGGTAAAAATCAAATCTTTTAATTGGCCAACTCACAAACTGAAGACAAAGCCTATTGTTAAAACATATTTGCCTATAATATTAAATTCAACTCAGATACATTTATAAAAAGTATATTACTAATTTTTCAGGTTATGAAAGAGAACGAAAGTTCTTTCAAAAATAAATTGCTATTTATTTATTATAAAATATATTCAATTTCAGCAAATATAAAGCGAATGTCTAAACAAAAAAGTGCTGACGCAAACGCTTTTTTTCAATGTTACGTTATTGAAAAGTAAAGATTTCTTTTTGCTAAATCTTAAATATTTTTACTAAAATCTTCAATATTTTTCGAAAATAATTTTGTTTTTTTAGTTTATTTTTTAAAAATTATTTTAATTTCTCAAATTATACTTTTTTAAATACTTAAATCACATTCGAAATGAAAATCTCAGCATTTTTCTTTATTTTCTTTGATCAGGCGGTTTCTTTGTTCTTTACAGCCAATCAGAATGTCTTTTTCAGCTGAGAGCTCGCTGACAACCAATCACTGACAATGTTCTTTCTTTGTTTAGGTTTAAATGCGGTTTTTTTGATTTTTTACTTGTAAAATAATTCGGAAGAGGGCACCATCTTACAGAACTTTTAAAAACCTAATCAATACCTGTCAAACGAATATTCTAGCATAAGAACTAGTAAAGTTAGAGTGACATCAGATGTCGACGAGAGGCCTCATAAGAGGCGGGAAAAGGGTTAATTAATCAGAAAATGGAAATGATTGTTTTAATTAGTTAAATATAAACTATTCCTTGGGAATTTAAAATGTATAAGCAAAGGTCAGATAGGAGAGAAAAACAATGGGATCAGAATAGCCAATAGGGGAAATCACTCATGGAATCAGACCTCAGTGAAAAGACCATCACCATTGTTGTGATGTAATGTCCACTGGATCTAAAGTCTACTATAAAAAAGTGAAGAAAGAGCTGGGAGGGATGTGTGATAGCTGTGGTGAGAGGTGTTAGTGCAGAGTTGAAGGAGAAGGGATTGAAAGATGCACTCTTCAATTCTTTCAGTTCTGCTAAGAAAGAAAGAGAAATGAACTATCATTTTCTACATTGAGGACCAGCTAAAGTAAAAGACCTGTGGATGAATAAATAAAATGGCCAAAAGAATACCAATCTCTTTAGGACAGCATGGGAATTCACATTCAAATGGCAAGCAATGGATAAAGATGAACTTTTTAAAACTGTAAGAACTTTATGAACTCTAATAAGATTTACATATATTTCTAAAACTCCAGTATACTAAACAATAAGAACTTTAATTCAAAAACTTGTTCTGTATTTAAAATAATTGCAATAGAATCCTATCTGACCAACTTAATTTATTAATAAGTAATTTTATTTGATGTATTTCTTTTGTAAAATCATTTCCATTTATTTATTTATTTTTGTTCTTTAAGTTTTTATTATGATTTCTGTTTTTTGTTAAACTAAATTATATAAATGTTAAATTTAAGTCGGGCGTGAATGGCTATATAGATTTGTGAAGTTTTATTAGGGGAGGGTAATCTTAGGTTATTCATTTCATAGTTGAATTAGGTCAATGAATTGGATATATTGGTGTAATTAGTAGATGTAGTATGGGGTTCGCTATGGGCAGAATCGCTTGTATACACCGCACACTTCCATTTTGCCTATGGAAGGAATTATAAGATGGAGAATGCTGTTCCTTCCTATGAAGTTTTTTTTATTGCTCTTCTCATCAGATAGATGTAGTATTCCTATCTGGATGAGAGTCAATTTCTTTTCTTAACCTATATTTGTGCTGTCGTATTCGTATTACATTGAATACATCAATATATCAGATCCAAAGCTCCACACTGACAATGGCCAAAAGCCAGAAACTAGTCTGGGGATATTAGATGAGTAGGCAATAGATAGGGATTTTATGCACAAGCCTTCTGGCATTCAATGATTACTCTGGTTGGCACAGGGTGGCACTACTGTATGGAGAGTTTTGCTTTGTTTATAAACAATTATGTGCTAGTATAAGAGATAGTGATCATGTGATGATTAATGGTTTAACACCAATCCTGCCTAATAGGATAGTGTTGGCTATGGTTGTTAAAGAGCCAAAGAGACCAAAATGTATGGGTGCTGAACTGTGTTCAGACCCATATGACTATATAAGCTATTGAGCTTAGATTAAAAATATTTTTGTTTTCAATTTCATTCTCATAGTTTTGTAGTTAAGTAGAGATAAAAGGTGGGTGCTGGAGGGTTGCATTAGATCCTAAGATCTAGGTGCAGTGCTTTCAGATCCAAAGCTTCTCACTGATGATGGCCACAAGCCAGAAACTAGTCTGGGGATATTGGATGAATAGGCATTAAATAAGGATTTTATACACAAGCCTTCTAACATTCGTTGATTACTCTGGTTGGCACAGGGTGCCACTACTGTATGGACAGTTTTGCTTTGTTTATAAATGAAGAGTTTGTTTAATATATTTTATAATAATATCTACACAATAAAAAATACTAATTGCAAGACTTTTATATCATTATTATACTGTCATTTCAGTTTTACCGTATATATATTGTAACGGGCACATACCCCATTACATTATTTTTTTTATTATTAAACAGGAAAAAATAAAAAAAGTTCGCAAATAAAAACTTCTTTTTTAAGAATTAAAAATTGAAAATTAAAAAATCATCTAAACTCTAATATATATAAAATCACACAGATGAGAAATTAAAAAAAAAAAAACTTTATTAAAAAAAAAGAAAAAGTTTTAAAACTAAATTTTCAAAAAAAAGATTTAAAAGATTTAAAGATATAATTTGGAAAACACATTAATTAATCAGAAAATGGAAATGTTTATTTTAATTAGTTCAATGTGAACTATTCCTTGGGCATTTAAAATGTATAAGCAAAGGTCAGATAGGAAAGAAAAACAATGGGATCAGAATAGCCAATAAGAAGAAATCCTTCATGGAATCGGACCTCAGTGAAAGAGCTTTCACCATTGTCGTGATGTAATGTTGACTGGATCTAAAGTTAATATAAAAAAAGGTGGAAAAGAAAGAGCTAGGAGGTTATGTGTTATAGAGTGGTAGATATGTATTAAGTGCAGAGAGGGTTGGAGGAGAATGGATTGAAAGACACACTCTTCAATTCCTTCAGTTTGTTAAGAAAAAGAAATGAACTATCGTTTTCCAATATTGCAGGACCCAGGACATCAAGGCTCAGAAGAATACCATGGAAGCATAAAGGACCAATGGCTAACTGCACACCGATCTCCTTAGGACTTTATGGGAATTAACATCGTTCAAATGGCAAGAAATCGGATAAATATGGACTTTTTCAAAACAGTAAGAACTATATGAACTCTAATGAAGATTTATATATTTCTAAACAACTAAACAATAAGAGCTTTAATGCTAAACTTTTCAGTATTTTAAATAAGAAGAATTTCCTATCTGACCAATTAATTATTAATTAGTAATTTTATTTGATGTATTTCTTTTGTAAAATCATTTCCATTTATTTATTTATTATTTTTTTGTTCTTTAAGTTTTTATTATGATTTCTGTTTTTTGTTAAACTAAATTATATAAATGTTAAATTTAAGTCAGGCGTGAATGGCTATATAGATTTGTGAAGTTTTATTAGGGGAGGCTAATCTTAGGTTATTCATTTCATAGTTGAATTAGGTCAATGAATTGGATATATTGGTGTAATTAGTAAATGTAGTATGGGGTTCGCTATGGGCATAATCACTTGTATACACCACACACTCCCCTTTTGTCTATGGATGGGATTATAAGATCGGTAAAAGGACCCAGTCCCTTCTTACGGAGTTTTTTTTATTGCTCTTCTCATCAGATAGATGTAGTATTCCTATCTGGATGAGAGTCAATTCTTTTCTTAACCTATATTTGTGCTGTCGTATTCGTATTACATTGAATACATCAATATATCAGATGAATTGATGTTGGTTTGACTGCAAACTTTTGGCCTAAGGTTAAATAAGGGATAAAATATTTTCTTTTCAAATGCAATCTAGGTAATCTATTCATACTTGACACTCTAAATGCATTAAATTTATGTTGGGTATAGACACTTGCATGGATTCATTATCGGTTAATTATGTTTTTGGTGTTCATATTTGATCAAAATATATAGACATTCGGTAAATAATGATACCTTACGGTGAGTATCTAAAATGTATTTATTCGGATGTCTTTTAAGTTATTGGTGTCAATGTGGCATCTTATGATGAATGCCATTGGGTTTCTTATAAATTTCCCTCTGCTAATTCCATCAATGACTTTATATTTTGATCGTTTATGTTTATTTTGAAATGTTTTTAACCGTGTAATCTATATAACCGATCTATATTCAACATTATAAAACAAACTTTTATAAATCCATCTGTGCAAACTTATAAAAATTAAAATGTAAATTAAAATCTAAAATCAAAGTTAAAAATGTAAGTTAAATTTTAAAATGTAAACATACTAAAATAATAATGCTAAATTATATATATATATGTGTGTAAATAAATGTTTGTGTGTTAATTTCTGGTGGCTTATTATTCTTAGATAAGAATTTATAAAATATAAATCTCTGCTGTTTCATTGTGCTAGTCACAATGGGCTAACGATCGGAATCAAAATATATAAAATATAATTTCTTTTTTTTTAAAAAAACTTACATATCTGCCTACTTTATAAATTTTCTAGGTTCTAAGTAGCTTAGTGGCACCCTTGCAGTGTACATACGATAAGTCCCCTATTCCCCAATCATTATAATATATATATATATTCTTAATAGACATTTTAGATGGAAATATTTAGTGTGTGGAGATATTTATTTATAATTACTTAATTAGAAAGCACTTTATCTAGAACAGTAGCCAATAAAAGCCAATTTCCACAGACTAAATGTTACAAATTGTCAGGCTGATTGCATTCCAAATGAGAATATATATATATATATATATATATATAATCTGCATTCCAAATGAGAATATATATATATATATATAATGAAGAAAACCAGTCTCTGATCTCAGGTTTTGAATAAATAACAATTTATTAACAATCATTGATAAAATTCAGAATTAACTTAATTTATTAACCAGATTTAAAAAAAAAAACCATTGTAACAATAATTATTAAACAAGTAATCAGTTTTACAGAAATTCTGACTGCCTTTCAGTTTAAATAACTTTATTTTAATAATAAAACATAACTTAAAAATTGTAAGATTTAAATTAATTTAATTCATTGTATATGTAATTAATGACCTAAATCATATTTATTCTACTCTATCAATAACTAAGTATTTCTTGACTAAGAATCAAGAATAGAATGGGTCATTTATTCTCTAAACATTTGATGATCATAAGTTCATTCTTGTCAACATGGCTGAAAATTCAAACTAAACTCAATTTAATAGTTAGATAAAAACATGATATTAATAATTATAAAAATAATAATCAATTATAAGAAAATGAGAGATTGTGCTTTTTAATAAATTTGTTGTAATAATTGTAATTACTAATTTATGTAATTGATGAAATAAAACAATATCTCTCCAGGCTGAGAATAAATAAAAGACTGCCATCAAGGGATTAAGATTTAAATGGATTGATCTATTTTTTAAGCTTTAGATGTTTTTTACGATTACCAATATAAATGGAAATTTAACACACACTCAATTTATTAACAAATTAAAACATTGCATTATAAAATCTAAATAAATAATTATTTTATAGGGATAAACAATGAATCTTATTTCCAGTAACAATGGTCTGTGAAGAACAATGGTTTTAATAGTAAAACAAATTAATATAAACACTAAATTAACAAGGCTATATATATAATAAAACATATAGCTTTTCCTTTAGGTTATGAGTAAGTAACACTTATTTAACAAAATATCAAAAAGATAATTGACCCATCTATTCTTTAAGTCTCTAATGTTTATAAATTTATTTTTACCAATATTGATATAAATTTACAGCAAGACCTTTCTAGGACTACTTAAAAAGAGAAAGCTAGTGTTTATTTTTATATTTTAAACATTTTAATTATATATAAACTACATAAGAAATGATATCAAGAAATTTTGTTTAGTGACTTGAAATCTCTATATAACTTTTTTTGGAAAGTATCAATGTCTCAGAATTATAAGTAAGAATTTATTAAACATATCTATTAAAATCTTTTATATTCTAAAACAAAGACATATTTCCATTTAATTTTAAATATTGGTTAAATGAAATGGAATGGATAGCTATAGTGTGGTTGAAAATCTGAGTTCCAATCTCTTTTAATTATACTAAGTTCAGTATAAACAATATAATTGCATTTAAATATTTATATTAAGTTATACATTCTAATAAAAACACTTCATTCAAATTTTATTTTATATTTTATTTTATGCATTGTATTTCCATATGTAATATTAATCTAAAATATTTGCATTAAAATTATTTTGGAGTTTTAAAATCATTTCTTTAAACTTTTATCTGATAACTCTTGAAACAATTTTAGATCTATAATATAATTGTGAAAGAAACTTCTGAAAATACATTTGACAAAAGTGCTGCTCAATGATTGAGAAGTAATCATGTAATCACACTAATATGAATTCTTATCAAATGTATTTTTTTGAATGCAACGACATAATTTAATCATTGCAGTTATATTTTAATAAATATTGTTCAAAATATTTGGTGACCTGCATTTGTATTTTAATAGTTCAAAGTTTTATTACTTGAGGAAATATTTATAGAATAAAAATATACAAATCAAAATCATAATAATTCATATTTATTGGTTCTTTCTATAACTTTTCCCAATATTTGGATGCAATCTATTGTAATAAAATGACTTATAAATTCAACTTGTCCTTTTACTTAATTTATATCCAAATTTCATTGTAGATTTGTTGCAATTATCTTGGCAAAATTTTGTAGAGAACTGATAAAAAATGGATGTTTGTAATTTTTGATATCTTCCTTACCAGACTCTCTTAAGGATAAACATTATTCTGCATTATTCCATTTATCTGGTATCTCTTTTGTCATTTAGATATTTGGTATTTAGTTTTGCTAATATTTCTATTTCTTTGCAGAATATCATCAAACCCAGACCAGTTTCTGCTACTTGCTCTATCAGTGAGGTGCCAGAATATTCAAGCATTAGATTAAAATACTAGCACAAGCCCAGCACTTTATCTAATGAATTTATTAAGTAGATAAAGTTCTGGACTTGTCCTAGTAATTTTAATCTAATGTTTGAATATCCTGGCACTTCAATGACAAACCAGTAGCAGAAACCAGTCTAGGGTTGAGGATATTCTGCAAATCTTGTTAAGAGCTTATTTGTGAGATCTTTATAAAACATTTGTAATACAAGCTTGTTTAAATTAGGTCATGTGACATCTGATGTGATTTATTTGTAATTCCATTTCTTGATATGCTTTTTTAAAGATAGAAATAATAATTCTATCATTTCCTAAAGTTTTTTTTTCATCTCCTCATTAAAAATTTTAGGCAATTCAGAAAATAATAATAGATAAATGTTTGAAGCCTGAATTCAGCAACTGCTTGTGAGATGGATGAATGATATATGGAAATATGGTTGTGACATTTAGAAAAAAAAAGAATATAACTCAAAGAAACCAGCATGAAATTGGAGAGACTTTTATCTTTCCATGCATCTATAATGTTTAAAAAAGATGATGATAATGATAATGACATCAGATATTTAAAATTTATCAATAACATGAAACAATGTATGGAATATTCTAATTTTGGAATGAGATATAATATCATAAGTAAAAAATAAAACATTAATGCTATTTTTGGGACAAAATCACTTATTACAATAATTCCAATTATTAGATAAAATAAAAGCTTTAAAAACTCAAGAAGATAATTAGTTTGTAAACAAATAAATATATTTATATTTAGTAAATGATAAAAATAATCCAGAAACTAAGTCAGTGCAATATTTACAGAATTAAAAAATGCATCATTAAAGTTTTGTCATAGTATTTTCTTAATCAAAAACTAATACATCAGTAAATAATAGGCAACATGAACTTGTCAATGATTGTCTTAAACCAAAAAAGACAAATAAAGTCAATATAAATAGATATAAATTCCTAATAATCTGTTCATAAATTCTCAATGAAGGAATAATTTAACAACAAATTAGTAAATAATTGATAACCATCTACTTTTTACAAGTTTCAGTTTATACAAGAATGAAAAAAGCTTCTCAGATTAATTATTATTTTAACCATTCATTTTGTTAAGAAAATTCAAATAAAGCTAAAAGTGAGTTATGTTAATTTGAGCAATTAACATCAGCTAAAATGATTTAGAAAAAGAAGTAATTTCCACTAAAATATATGTAATAACTTCAAATTCTAATAACAGTAAAAATAAATTTCAGGATTTAAATGTTATCAATTTAAATTATGCTGATAAAAACAGATGCAATGTTATTTTTTAAAAACTATCTATATAAGAATTAGAAGTTTATATACCTATTAGAAAAATTGTAAGTTATGTACAAAGATATGCCTCTTTATTATTTTCTTTCTATGATATCTTTATATGTTTTATGTAATCTGAATTGAGATTAAATTTAAAGTTACAAAATTTTTCATAAAAAAAAAACTGATTATTTGTAGCTTTTTTGTGTGGTTTTAGAATAATCAATGTTCATTTAATCTTTTTTTAAAAAAAAATTAATTTACCTATATAATATATTTTGCATACACATGTAACTTGATAAAAGAACAATGTATTATTATACAATTTTAGAATTACTGATATCTAGAAGTAATAATTTTTTAAAGTAAAAATTTAATTAAAATAAAAATTATAAAAATATTACACTGAATTTTATATCTCTCCAAATTAAATCTATAAAAAATATTTATTTATAAAATTATATGCGGATGAAAAAAAATCCATGTGTAGGCAAATCAAAATGTTTTTTTTTTTAAAAAAAATATTATAAATAAACACCTTGTGGTCTATATGCTGTAAAAATGCTATAAACAATAAGTATAATACGATTTTTTTGAGCATGAGCCAAATTGCAATTTTAATTATTATTCAGATCATACAAAAGTATTACATGAGGAAAAACAGTGTAGAAAGATAAAAATTAGAGATAATTCTTATCGATTAAATTTTTTTATAATAAATAGCCAGTTAGTTATGGAAAAATCATGCAACATATCTATCTCTTCCACAGAAATTTAGTTGACAATGATTATAGTCCAACTAGCATAAAAACTTGTATTTAAATTATGTTATCATTGTTATAACTTAAAAGTATTATATATATATATATATATATTGTAAATATCAATAGGTCGATATTTATATTTTAAAAATATATATATATATATATATATATATATATTGCACTTAGATAATATTTTTTTCTTGTAAATTAAGCAAAATATTTTGATTAGTAAGTTATTTATATCGAGTCTTGTGCAAGCATATATAACTAGGTGTGTATAAATTTAGACCCAAATAGATAAATCTATTCTTTGACCAGTATTTTAAATAAAAGATTAAGTACAGTGAAATATCGCAAATTATTAATATATGTTAAATTTATTTATATATATATATATATATATATATATATATATATATATATATATGGGCAAAGTAAATACAAATACATACTATATTATAGTATACATAGTTATCCTTACATCTAGATTTTTTTTAATAAAGTAATTACGTACAAAATAGGGTAATATAGAGTTTATTCTAGATAATCTTTATATAATAATTACTATTAAAAAATATTGTTCTGACCTTTTTTTAACCTCCTTGATATTTTTTAAGAAAACATTTATGTAGAAGTATTTTAGGAATCCTATTAGTTTCAATTTATTATCGAGGAAAATAAAGTTGATAAAACAATTGTAAATAATTTTTATAAATCAAAAATATGTTACAGTACTAAAATTAAAAATAATATTTAATACTCCTAGGTGTTAATTACAAATTAGAACTAGGGAATACCACAAACAATTAGAATATCATATAAAAATAAATTGTAAAATTGCATTAATAAAATAAATGGTACTCAAAATTTCCAAGAAATAATATTTTCTTTGTAATATTATTTGTGCGCAAGTGCAAAGCTACTAAACAATCTAAATTAACAGTAGCAGTATTAATTTTACAAACCAAGTCATAATATAATTTTAATAAGAATAATCATTAAAGAATGGCATTAAAACTAATTAATGCACATACAAAGTAAATATAATAATTTTGATTATAAACTATTAACTTTTTTTTAAAAAAGATTAATCCCTAAAGTTGCAATGGAGCACATGATAAATTATCATATAAGTACTTTTAGGATCTATACAATCGCATGAGCTAAATTACATTTGAATTCACAAAATACATAAATTATAAGGGTAAATGCGGAAGTTTATGTATATTGTCGTTATTAGAGATTAATCTATATTCAATAAATATAATTTTTTTGTTTAGCTTACAAAATACATTATTTTAAATGTTTATGCTTCATTTATTTAAAATAGATATTGCTTTATGTTTTATATATGTATACAGTTTATTTTTTGAATCTTTTGGGAATATTTTGTGTAATTGGTTATTGGTTGGTAAAAATATTCTACACATATATCTTAATTAAATAGATTTTTAAAGCTTAATAATCTAATCATAAATGTTTTTATTATCTAAACAGTGAAGAAAATTGTTTGTGTGAATATTTAGTTATAAAGTTTATAAAAAGACCAATAACTTAAATTTAAACAGAGATTGTATATCTATTGTAATATTTGGTAGAAAAAAGAAATAAACATAGTATACTTCGTTGTATACTATTTTAATTTCATTTTTTTTACAATAGTTAATTAAATATTTTTGAAATTTGAATATACATTTAAAATATTTTAAAACAAAAAAGTTGATATATGTGGAAATCATTTATGAACTATTCGAAGATCTTATGTGTTCAATGCATGGTATAGTCATCATTTATTTTATCATTTAGAAAGATGGACATAAAATGGAATACTTATAAATATAGGCAAGACTATTTAAAATGTTGTTCCTTTTTTCACCTTATTTATATAGAAAAAAACAAATAGCTATGGAAAAATAAAAAGCTAACTTTGCCTGAGCCTTTTGATGACTTTATAAACTATAACTGCATCAATAATATCTGTATCATTGTTATCTAATAAAAATCATGTTTCAAGAAGATTATATAACAATCAGCTATTTCAGAATAAACCTTTGGAGAATAGCAATGTAAGAGCATTTTATAAGAACCATTTAAAATAACTTAGAGACCTTTTAAGGGATTAGTTTATTTATATTTTGGAAATGAATAACAAAATAATATTTACAGTGTTTTAAAATAACTTTGCCTTTATAAGTTTTATTAATATAATTGAGTGAATGGAATTTTTAAAAAAATATGTCACTAACAAAGAATCATGGATCAGGGTAAGTTTTTATTATCAAAAAATTGTGTTTATACTTGTTAAGAATAATGACACAAATAAGATTTATATATATATATATTGAGATGGTTATATATATCATTTAAAACATCAACATACTAGGGTGCGCGTGCACACACACACACATATATATATATAAAGTAGAAATAAAAATAAGTACAGATAAAAAAATTGTAGATTCTATATTACATTGGAATAACAGTTAAGAATTAAATAATTTTGAATTAAAATTATTATAAATTAAACATTTAAAATGGTCTTATTAATTTTTAAAAAAATTCTGATTTTGAAATTAATACAAGCATATTTTTATGTTACAATAGACATAATGGTAATTACTAAATTCAACTATCTATTTTGATTACATTAATTTTTTTTAATTAGAGCTTATATCCCTTCCATATCTCTATCCAGTCTTTTTCAGCAATTGCATTAGGTTGCTTGAAATCGGCTATTTTTTGAGCCATGGTACTGTAATTAAGCTTGTTTTAAAGGTTATAAAAAGTCCCGTAAGTTGCTGCCCACTCTCAAATTATTTTACAAGCAAAATATCAATATATGTGATGTTGAAGATCTAACAAAAGGAGGAGGCCATCTGTTTTAAATGCTGATTGGCTGATGATTAATTGGTAATAAAGATCACCGGTAATTAATTTTCACTGCTGAAAATGAAAATATATGTTTTAGAGTGTTTTTTTATTATTTTTTGTACATATTATAAATTATTTTCATATGCTGAAAATATAGTTATTTTACAAAAATAATATTTTATTAAAAAATTGTATACATTACACGAATGTAAATTGAAAAAGAAATCAGTGGTAGTAATAATTTTGATATGCCTGTCTAGAGTTTAGATTGCCGCAAGCTTTTTACTTGATTTTCAAACAAAGATTAATGTTTTAGAATATTTTTCTGGGATTTATTTACATATTATAATGTATTTTGGTAAAATATGCTGAAAATATAATTATTTAAAAAATGCTAAGATTTTACTAAAAAATTCTTAACTTTTATAATAACATAAATTGAGGAGGGATATCAATGACATTCACATGACTTGTAATTTGATACAATTTTTTTATTTTTATTTTTTCTGCTATCGAATATTTTTATAATTATAAATAAAAAATTATTTTTGAAAAAAAACTTTTGTTTACTTTCATAACCTGACAAATTATTAATATATTTTTTATAAATGAAACTAAAATGAATATAATATTAAAATATGAATATATTTTACAGCTGAGTTTGTTAATTGACTAATCAAACTCAGAACTTTTAATTCACTCAGCCAATAATAAATTATGCAATAAAAAAGTTATAACATATTTTGTTAAAAATCATACAAAGTTGTTTTTGAAAAGATTAAGATAAATTGAAAAGAGTCAAGAACTTTTTTTTAATAAAAATAAAGAAAACTTACTTTTAATTAATGCTTTTTTTTTAAAATTCCACCCTCACTATAAAATGGTTGGAAAAAAAATTAAAAAACAGTTTTAGGGTTATACAGTGTTACCATGAAGATATAACTAAAGACAAAACAGTGCAAGTCAGTATCTGCAACCTCACAATGGTAGAGTTTGGATTCACATGGAAGGAAATTCCAGATTTTATGTGGTTCATAGCCTATATGTATGCATGTACTAGATGCCATAGAGACTGGATGGATCTCACTGCAGGCCAGAAGTTACCAGTTTATATCTTTCCTAAAGATGACAACAAGCCAGTATATGGTTTTAGAAGGGACCAGTTTACCAATAAATTAACATGCTATATATATATACACAATTTTATCATTATGTAAGAAAACACAGACAAAGGTACTGCAGTCTGCATATCAAATACAGATATCAGCTGATTTTAAAAGTAAATAATTTTTTGAGAAAATTAGTCAACTAAATCTAGAATAATAAAAGAAAATAATAAATGACCATTTCCAGATTCTTTATTAGAAGTGAAACTCTTTAGTGAAAATGATGATTGTTAAAATCTGGAAATTAAATATAAAACAAGTATTTTTTGCTTGGTTTATAAGTCTAAAAAATAATCGATTTATAAACTTTTATATTTTATTGAAAAAGAAAACCTCCAAAAATCTTGCTATATTGAACAAAAGAACTTGCTGGAGTATTTTTAAAAATGTTTGAAATTAATTAAGAGTAACCTGAATTGTCAAAAAACTATTTTTTTAAAAAATAAAATAAAAAGAAAAAACTTTTTTATTTTACAAATAATATAATTTTGATCCATACTATCTATTTTTTATACATACACACATAGATGTGTGAATTTTATGTATGTTTTCAGCAAATAATTAGTTGTGTATTGAAAAAATATATGGTTTATTAGGATTTTATGAAGAAAGGAAAGGCTCCAGCTAATGATGGAATTGTAATTGATATATTAAAAGAAGCATGTGATAAAATAGAATTTTTTTTAGCAAAGTTATATACCAAATGTCTAAATGATAAAGATGTACCAGATGATTGGAAGAATGTAGTATTAATATTTAAAAAAGGTGATAAAGAAGATATTAGAAATTACAGACCTATCAGTCTTTTATCAGTTTTATACAAAATTTTTACTAAGATAATTACAACTTGTCTACAGAAAACACTGGATTTCCACCAACCAAGAGAACAAGCTGGATTTAAAAGTGGTTTTAGTACAGTAGATCATATCCAGGTATTGAGAGAAATTATAGAAAGAACAAATGAATATGAGTTGCCATTATGTTTAGGATTTGTAGACTATGAAAAGGCATTTGATTCTATAAACATTTCTTCAGTGATTAAAGCATTGGATCATCAAGGTGTAGATCCAGGATATTGTCATAATTTGAAGAATATTTATAAAAATGCAACAGCAACAATTAGATTACATAATGATAGTAGGAAAACCAACATTGAAAAGGGTGTAAGACAGGGTGATTCCATATCTCCAAAACTTTTTACAGCAGTGCTGCAAGAAGTATTTTGTGGATTAAAATGGGAAGCTAAAGGAGTGAAAGTAAATGGAGATTATTTAAGTCATTTAGACTTTGCAGATGATGTATTTGTTTTTGCTAATAATGCTTTAGAGCTACAGAAAATTTTTCAGCAGTTATCAGATGAAAGTAGGAAAGTAGGACTAAAGATAAATGTTAAAAAGACTAAAGTAATGTTTAATAGAGTTTCTCAAAATATAAAAATAAAGATTGATTATGATGCATTAGAAGAAGTTAACAGTTACAAATACCTTTGTCAGATTATTAATACAGATGGAAATATAATGGATGAAATTAATCATACAATTAAACTTGGTTGGAGTGCATTTGGTAGAAATAATTTGATACTAAAAGGAAATATGATTATGTGTTTGAAAAGGAAGGTTATTAATAAATGTGTTTTTCTAGTTCTTACTTATGGATCTGAGACTTAGACACTTAATAGAAGAGCAATACAGAGACTTCAGACCACCCAAAAAAGTATGGAGAGATGCATGTTGGGAATAACAAGAAGGGATAGAAAACACAATGTGTGGGTAAGAGAACAAACAGGTGTTACAAACCTCACTGAAAAAATTAAAAGACTGAAGTGGAGTTGGGCTGGACATATTGTTAGAAGACATGATAACAGATGGACAATTGAAATTTTAAACTGGATTCCAAAAAATTGTAAAAGACCCAGAAAGAGACCACATGTGAGATGGGTGGATGAAATAAGAAAGTGAGCAGGGGTGATGTGGAGAAGAGAAGCTAAAGATAGGAAAAGATGGATTGAACTTGGAGAAACTTTCATCCTGCAGTGGGTTGATAATGGTTGATGATGATGATAATTAGGATTATTTTTTTATAAATTCCAGCATGTTCATACATTTCTATGCACACACATTGATATGTTAAATCAGTTATTAATTATGTATTATAAAAATGAATTTTATTTATAGGTTTATGACAATTCAAATGTGTTTATAAATTATTATATCACACATCTGTGTGTTCATATTTAGGTGTGTTTTTTGTAAATCTATTATGAGGTATTTATGAACCACAATGTGATAGTTTATTGTATTAATCAAAATCAGAAAGCTGAATTTATATTTACATCATACTCATCAGACCTTAATTTCATTTTATTGTTTCTCTACAATTTTATTTCATTGTTTACATTATCTCAGTTAATTTATTTAATCCTAAAGTATTATAAATTATTATTATTATTATTATTATTATTATTATTATTATTATTATTATTATTATTATTATTATTATTATTATTATTATTATTATTATTATTATTATTATTATTATTATTATTATTATTATTATTATTATTATTATTATTATTATTATTATTATTATTATTATTATTATTATTATTATTATTATTATTATTATATCTCATGCTTACAGTAGCAGTTGTAAAGCTTTTAGTCACTGAGAGGGATTCATGCATAATAATATTTTATATAAAGTGGTTTATGTTTAGTGTTATGAACATCCAGATGATGATGATTATGCTGGATAGCACAAAGGGGATATCTTTTAATGTCCATGCACTAGATTACATTTTAATTATTTATTTAGAAATTAAGTTTATAGTAGGCCAGCACATTAACAGTATTAAGTGGCCAGCATATTGATGATGATCAGCATGTTTTAGTACTCCGATATCATTTTAATATTGTTATATTGTTTTGGATTAGCACTTAGGTTTGTGCAAGCTAGCATGAGCTAAATAATTAGCCTGGTCTACAGTAGACTCTATTAAAATCCAGTCACAAGATTGAGTGTTGAATTTTATTGTCGAATATTCATGATAATGAATGATTATTACTTTTGTATAATGCTGATATTATTTGTAAGTTTAAATTTTCTATTGACTTAGGGTCAATGAAGATGATTTTTCATTATTCCAGGCTCACCCCAATTTTCCATACCATTAATATATATATATATAGTGGGTTCATCCATGCTAAAAAATTTTAAATTAAATGTTGTCTCTTGAACACATATTTTGTATACAATGGACAGCATTACAGACAAGTTTTTGGTACTCCCATCAGCTCACCTATCTTAGGAGTAATAGCTGATTTATTCATGAAAAGTATAGAAACTTGTGTTTTAGAATCATCATCTTTAAAACTTCTCATTTGGCTCAGATACATAAATGACACTTTTGTCATATGGCAACATGAAAATAATAAATGATTTTTTTTTTCTTGCATTTAAATAATATGCATCTTCATATTAAATCTACAATGGACATAGTCTGATGGAAAACTCTTTTTTCTTGATGTTCTAGTCAGCAGAACCACAAATAGTTTATTTTTTTCGATTTACAGAAATAATACACACACAGACAGATATTTACATTTACATTCTCATCATCACCCAACTCAGATAGATTCTATAGCCAAAACTCTTTTAAATAAAGCAATTAATTTTTTAGATAAGTCACATCTGAAAGTAAAAAATAAATCATATTAATAGTTTTATTAGAAAATAGTTATAATTATAAATTTATATAAAAAAGTCTTATTTCAAGCCCAAAATGGACAAAATAGGAAACAAAAAGATGATGAATCAGCTATTAGGATTTGTGTTCCATATGTAAAAGGAACTACAGACATTATTGGATGTATATTAAAACACTATAATATAGATACATCATTTTCTACTCATCAAAAGATCAGCAATAAAATAACCAAGCCTAAAAATTTAATCCCTCTTAAATCTCATGTGAAAATTGTAAAGCTTCTTACATAGGTATGAGTAATTGTCGTATCAGTGTTAGGAGAGATGAGCATGCTAATGCAGTTAGACAACACTCATCATCATCAGCACTCTCATTACATACTATAGATTCTGATCATAAAATTGATTTTTCTGGTACCAGGATTATATCCAGATGTGATAATCTCTACCAGTGCAAAATTAGAGAAGCCATTGAGATACTTAAAAGACTAGATTGTATCAATAAGCGAGGTGATACATGCAAACTTCCTCCTATTTGGAAAGATTTTTTTTAAAAAAACATTCTTAATTTAACATTTTTGCTATTGGGGAACTCTAAGGTTTTTTTTTCAAATTAGTGATTGTAGCACCTCTACAACTGTGTTTCTTCCCTTTATCACCCAGTGGATGAGTTGTGCGATCAAGTCAAAACGTCAGTATATCAATATTTAAAATTTTTTTAACATGGATGAACCCGCAAAATATATATCTTTTATATGTGCAACCTGTGAAAATCTTCATATCAACATATATATATATATATATATATATATATATATATCTATATAGTTATATATATATATATATATATATATATATATATATATAAATTAACTTTAGCATTTTTTCCATAAATTCTTTCATCTCAAAAAAAGGAACATTATTAGTTAATTTAATAATACTGGTCTTCATGCATGTTTCTTTTATACACCAACATTTCTTTTGTGTGCATGTATATGGGTGACAACTAATAAATTAGATTCATTATAATTTTATTATTAACTACTAATTTTTTCATACTAAATATACTACATTTTAATGGTTTGGAAGAGATATATTTAGGTTGCAAATATATTATAGTCTTTATTTGGTTGATATTATTTAAGATGTATTTCATCAATAAGGCTGTTTTGTATTGTATTTGATGTAATCACATTCATAAATGTATTCTTGTAAGCCTCTGTACATAAAGCTATGTAATGAAAGACTGCTACTATTTATTGTTTGTTTTTTCAAGCATATTATGAAGTATAGTTGTTGACTTAGTTTTTTTTTATCATAATAATATTGTTATAAAACATTTATTTGCACAAGTAGTAAAACAAAGATCAATTTTATTATGTTATGAAACTTTAGAAACATATTAAAATAATTTTTGTTAAAAGTAATTTTATGCTTCCAATAATAAGGACATTTTTTGTTAAATTCATAAATACAAATATGCAAAAATGTATAATTTATTATGCAATTTACCCTTTTAGAAAGTAAAAGTATAAGCTGAAATAATATTAATCATTTATATGCTCCTAGAAATGCTACACATATATATGAGGGTGTGAAATATTGTTTAAGGAGTTTTTTGAACATGCTTTAATTAAAAATAACATGGAATGAAGGAGAAAATATTATAGTGGACACAAATTCAGTAGAAGTGGATTTTAATGTTACACAGTCTTACATTGAGTTGAATAAAGATAACTTGTATAGTGATGTAAAGCAATAAATATAATTTCAATGAAAAGTAAAAAGTATTCTAAAACAGGGGTGGGCAATTGTTTTAAATCGGGGGCCACAGAGGTTGATGGAGGGCCATATCAGGGGCCACTTTGGGGAAGTGAAGGTTAGTGGAGGGCCATATCGAGGGTCACTTTGTGGAAGTGAAAGTTAGCAGAGGGCTGCACATTTTTTCATGACACAATAAACACACTGCTTTATTCCCTGTATTACCAAAAAAATATTTGTTTGTCCATTATTCATTAAACACATGCCATTTATCACCGATTTTATATTTTTTCAGAGGGTTCATGGTTTCACTAAAGTTGGAAATGTATATATTTGCTAATGCAAAGACAAAATTGAAATTAGCCAGATCAACTGGCAATGCACTGCACATCGTATCTACACTGCGCATGTGTATTGACGTGGCCATCCTAGTGGAAAATACGAGATGAATCTTTGATCACACACAGGAAGGAAATCTCAGTTCAAGGCAGATGGTTTCCAATTGTCTTGATGGGCCACATAAAAACTCTTAGTGGGACAGATGTGGCCCTCAGGCCGCTATTTGCCCACCCCTGTTCTAAAAGATTGTAGTGAAATAAAGAGACACATTATCAAGAAATTTGTCAAGATAGACTTGGCAAATAGTTATCCAGAAAAAATAAATTTGTGATAGAAGGACTAAGTTACCAGCAGATAATGAAATGTACAATGAAGCAGAACCTTCAGATTTAAATAAAAGTAAAGATTCCAAGAAGACGTTATACAACAAATTCTAATTTAAACTTTAGAATTATTCTTAAAAATAAAATACATGTTGTAACATTGAATAGAGATGACAAATATTATAATGATTAGAAAAACAGAGAAAGGAATCAGGCAAATAAATCTAGAAAAAAAACCTTTAAAATGTTTACTAAAGAAAGAGTGGATGTTGCAAGGCATGGGAAAGAAAATTTAGTAGAAACATTGTACTACAATATCAAGGAGAAAATGAAATGACATTCTAATAAATTTCACTCTAAATAATAATAAAGAGGACTATATTTGAAGCTGTATAACAGAATCCAAAGCAAAAAAAGTGGAAATGTGTTAGAATGGCAATGAAACACGAGGACACAATGCTTGTTTTAAGTATGTCTAAAGTAAATTATAATTGAAAAATAAAGTAAATAATTTACAAAAATGAAAAAAAAAATTCGAAATTTTAAATTGCATATTAATATTTTTTTTATTTCATCAGGATAAATTTGAAATGGAAATATTCATTACAAGTTTATTTAGGTGGTTGGCAATGTGGTATTAATAAAAAGTTTTTACATAAAATCAATTGAAATCGGTACTAAAAATTTGTATTGTACTGTTCTGTTATCAAGATTAATTAGGTAAAAATAATGTTTCCTTGGATTTGTAATAGGTTTTGTTATATAATTTATTTCCTTCCCTTAATATTTTTAATTTATTTAAAAATAAAACAATTTATACAAAATTCTGTTTTGAATCAAAAGATCAAGTTTTTTTTTTTTTTAGAAAAAGCTGCAATATAAATAGCAGGAAACAAAAATCATATTGTCTTGGAATCTTCTCTTTTTTTCTGTCCAGTTACAGAATTGCCATTTTAATCATCAATTAAAAACCTATCTTCAAACTAATGTTTAATTAATAAGAATCTTTCCCAGAAACCAGAAAAAATTTTCTTCCAGTGCTAGTTTACAAAAGGTACCTCTTTATAGGTGTTTAGAACAAGCTTACCAGATTACATCTAGTTATTGAAGTATCTAAATGAATGGCAAACATACAAAACCTACAACTATAAACGATGTTCATTTTAAATACCATGAAAACATATTATGACCAGTAAATAGTTTAAAACAATGGAAATCCAATTGTAACTGAATATATATAAAAAAACTGATTCTATAACAATAACTTCAACATGTAATTTCCAAATTGAGCACTTACAAAGTAAAATCAAAGAGGGAAAATATACATAAAAGAATAAAAAATATTTTATGATCACTGATGAACATTTCTATCAGAAGCATAAAGATCAATCTGAGGTAAATTTATATAAAAGTTATTTCAATTTATGGATATTTCATGAATACGATTTAAATTTTAAGTGAACTTTTTTTATTTGTAGATTTTTTATTATTTATTTGACCATTGATGTCTTAGTTAATATTTTTATATTATTTATTTTTACCATCAAATATTGTGTAAATTATTATTAAAAATTTGATTGTATTATATTGTTATAATTCTATTTCTAATAGGTTTTTAAAAAGGTAAGAATGATTTGTAAAGGTAAAACAATACAACTAGTTTGTTTATCTAGAAAAAATAATTAGAACAATTAGTTTGCTTCTCATAAATCCTCCAAATATTTATTTCAGTTATTAAATAATATTATTTATGTAAATTGTATACATATAAATCGGAACAGATATGCCAATAAGGATTACTATTTAAAATTGTATCTGAATACCATCAGAATTTAATATATTTTATGATGATCAGTATTGAAATACTTTTTTTAAAGAAGAAAAGAGGAGAAATAAAAAATTTACTGGCGGCCTGTTAATACTGACACTGGAATATGTTATTATTTTGATATAAGCTTGAATGTTAATCTAAAATTTTAAGAAAAAATAGGTTATGTTGCAATATATATATATATATATATATGTTTATAATATATATATATATATATATATATATATATATTAAAAACAGTCAATATTTAGACAATCCCAATATTAATAACAATCAATAATTTCAAACTTTTGTCAAGTCAACCTCCTTTTAACAATAAAGGTGGAATCCCACCTTTATTAATGGTCTAATATACTTACATAGACAATAAAGACTGCAACTTGACTACAGAGATTGAAATTATATATATATATATATATTAGTAATCAATGTCGGTATTCCAATTATAAACAAATATATATAATTCTTCGAAAAACAATACAATAATTAATACAGTAAATAATATTTTAAAACAAATATCTACTATAATTTAATAGAAGTACTTTCAATTATGTAAGTAGTCATTGTCAACTATATTCAAATTCGGTTACAAAAAAAAAAAACCATTATACATGTCTACAAAAACAATTACATCATACATCAATTTTCCCACAATTCATTAATGTTTTTATTAGCAACTTGTCTATTTATCAAATGCTGACTTCTGTTTCTTATTAACACATCTTTACTTTTACATTTATTATTATTTTTTTCAATACATAAAATCTTAACTTTATTAAAATCAAAATCAAAAACATATATACATATAACATGATGTAACATTATGGTTTTGATTTTGATTTTAATACAGTTAAGATTTTATGTATTGAAAGAAATAATAATAAATGTAAAATTAAAGAACCTATGTTAATAAGAAACGAAAGACAGCATTTGATAAATAGACAAGTTGCTAATATAAAAATTAATGAATTGTGGGAAAATTGATGTATGACGTAATTGTTTTTGTAGACATTTATAACGTTTTTTTGTAACTGAATTTGAATATAGTTGATAGCAACTACTTAGATAGTCAACAGTACTTCTATTAAATTATAGTAGATATTTGTTTTTAAAATATTATTTACTGTATTAATTATTGCATTGTTTTTCAAAGAATATATATATATATATATGTAGAAATAGAAAATTAACATATATTTTACATACATTATTGTATGGGCTTATTGTAGTGCATGCCTACCATTTACCAATGATTTATATGTTTATTCTCTAAAGTTGAAATTATAAATTTTATTAGAATTAAATAATTTTGCAATTATAATTTTGGAGATATTGAAACTTTTACTTAGTTGATATGTTATTACATGATTAATATATAGGTTGATGATTGCTTGACATGGTTCTAAATGCACACATTTAAGAGTACTTAAACATATAATATTCATACATGAAACTGTGATAAAAAGGTAGATTGGAGTCTGTACTATTGTCACTTGCCAATTAAAATTCTGAAGCAATATATATGCATGCAGATACTGAATTTAGTTTTAACATACTTAACCAACACATACTCATTTAATTGCTGAGATTATCAATTTTTTACTGAAACTTGATCCATGATGAATTACACAAAGATATTAGAAATGTTATATTATTATATATAGGATCAAAAGATTAAAGTTTGTATCCATTGAGATAAATTAAAACAGATTAAAAATGGTTAAATTATCCTGGTAAGCTATATAGTCCAATAATTAAAAATAATTTAATATGTGTTTTAATATAATGTAATGATTTTTTAAATAAATTGTATCATGTTTATTTAGAAGGTCACTTTTGTTAACCATTATTGTAATTTGTACTATTATCTGCAGTGTGCCAACTTGTTATTCCAAAGAGTCTCTAAATCTTCATATTGTGTGAGTGGTTGAAGTTTTTGTATTGTATATGATTAGCCTCATGAAAGAAGTTATTATTAGAACTAACTCTATATAAACACATACATTTTCAAATTACATTTTAAAGATTTAGATCAATGATAATGAATTCAACCATAATGACATAAAATAATGTGTGATCAATTGTTTATTTTACTAACTTTAAAGTTTTTAATAAATTGTGTTTCATTTAAAAAAATAGCATAAGAGAGAGATAAAAGTAATGTATTATGTAAATGAAATGATATATGCATATTAATTTTAAATAATTATTATTTAATGGAAACATGCTCAAGAACATTTAAAAGAATTATGAATGTCAGATCATGAGGCAGAGTGACATTCATTGATTTTTATGGTTATTCTGATTGCTAGAATAAATTGCCACAATACAAAAGTTATAGGATGTCAGAATTTTGACTTTTGACTAATTTTCATCTTGGTGAATTTTTTCACAAGTATTATATGTTAAAATGCATGTAAAATGGTATATTTTATTATAATAAATTTTTGCTGAAAAATTTGTGGTGGACATATGCCCCACCCTGACATGGTCATCCATTGTCTGTTTACAAGGTTGTAAAACATTCAGCATTTTATGTCATTGTTTAAAGTAAATAGTCTCAATGACCAAAAAACTTGTTTATTTGCAAATTTATTATTCTTTAGATATTTTTTAAAAAAAATAATTTACACTATATTTATTATATATCAAGAAATATAAATTATTAATAACTTATTTTGACTTGAAATATTTTATTTTCAAAAATATAATGTTATATTAGCAGCAAATCTAAGCATGGCCTAAGCAATTTACAAGCTTAGTTTTTACATAAGCAATTTATTTATATTTATGAGTATGAAAATATCACAAATTTGCTATAAATATTTAAAAAAGTTAAACTTTTAAAGCATAATTTGTTAGATATAAGAGAAATAAATAATTATTTATTCAGATGTTTAAAAATAATAAGAATTTAGAAATATTTCATTGATTTTATAAACTGAAAATAATCTTTCTAGAAATGATGATATTGAAACTCATTGTTTTGTTTACAATCTCATTTTATTAATATTTACAGAAACAAAATGTGAATATTTAAAATGTATTTCAATAATAGACAAAAATATCTATCAAATGAAGTCAAATTTATTATTTTTTGATAAGTAACAATCATTTTATCATATATTTTATGTTGATGTGTGAGACAAAGAAAAACATCAGAAAATGCAAACCTTGAAATAATTAATGGACAATTTATGTTAAGACAAAAGATGATGAGCCAAAATTTGTCCAAGGTCTTGAATGACCTCACAAATTATGTATTTAATCAATTAACACTGAATTTGTTATTTAATATACCATACCTTGCACAATTTAGAACAATTGCTAGAACATCCAATTTGGGATCAGGAAGTTCTATATATGATTCTGGCACTATGATGTCTGACACTCTAATTTCTTATAAACTTCCAAGCAATAAAGCCATATCTTTATTTATTTTTTTAATTTACCTTATTTCAGAATTCACCATGCTTCATTAAAAGGCAACAAATATTAGTGTCAACAGAAAGTTTGAATTTAAGCTAACTATAGACAAATATGTTACTGCTAAAATTTTATAAGGATAAATTTTTAATTACTTGGCTTATAAGCATTTTAATTTTTACAAAGCTCTCTTGAATGATGATAATAACTGTTTAAACAATAATAATTTTTACAATGACTTAAATAACTTTTCTTAATTATGTTAATGAACATAGATTTGCTAATAGATTTCTGAGATTCCTTGAGTATTTACGTGGTACAAACAATTTCAACAAAATTGCCAAGAGGAGAAAATAACTCTATTATTCATTCTCAGTAAAAATGATTATTATTATAATTTGTAATATATGTTTAAATGTTTTAATATTTTTGTTTAAAAAAAAGATATATTTTTAGCTTTGTTCCAAGTTTTCAAAATGAAAATCAGAAAATACGTATAGAATTATTATGTTACTCTTATTTTTTCCATATATCATAGCATCAGCTGAGACGCGAACCCACACACATCTTCAAACAGTACTACTTGCTTTCAAGGTGACTGCGACAACCTCCCGGGCTAACAACGCTTCACTGTTCACATATGTTTTCACATACATTTACAATTGTGTTTGTACACATTAATGATTATTTAATAAATTTTATTTTTTTAAAACATAGTTGGATATTAATTTATTTAGTAATTTGAAATAATATTTATTTTATGGAATAGTATGTTTTAAAGGTTAAAAGGATTTATTTATTTTAAAATATTTATAAGTATTGTATATATTGTTTTAAATATGCTGCAATTATTTTAAAAAGTCTTATGTCATTAGGGCGATGATTTTTCATGATATATATTGTTGTTCTAGATAAATGAATTTAGAATTTTTTTAAGCCACTTGTACAAAATAATTAATTGATCGTAAGCAAAATGATTGCTACCATTATATCAAAGTTTCTCAGGGATAATGATTGAATTAATTATTTACATATACATTTTATTTATGAATTTATATGCTCTTATGTTTAGTTATAATATTTATTTACTTTAAATAAGCTTAAAAACATACTTAATAAATTACGTTAAAGGTAAGTTATACATTTAGATAAATTTAAATAAATCATTTGCCTATAATACGATAACCTGTTTTTTTAGATTTCATTAATCTATATACACGCCTATGCCATACATTTAATTTTTACATACACGTAAACACAAAATATTTGCTTTGCATAAAGAAATTTAATCTCATTTAAGGGGAAAAAAGAATGACTATTTAATTTCATTTTCATAATTGTTTTCTATAATAAAAGCAATTCATTATTTGTATCAATTTATGTCAATAAATTGATTTTTTATTTATTAAATTAGACTTTATAAGGTTTTTAATCTAGTAAAATTACATTTACTTACTTGTCACATTTCGAACCTTATGATGCATTATATTTAGATGTTAATTGAAGTAGAGCTATAATGAAAATGGAATATTTTATTAAGACATGGTATCCAAATGGAATTCATAATATACATTAATCATATACATATATTAAGAAGATATAAGTCATATTTATATAAAAATGTTATATACTTAAAAATGTTTACACAACATATACAATATATTTAATGTTTACTTTATAATTTTATTACTTTAGAAAAATTTAAATTCAGTCATTGTAATATAATAAATATTTATTTAGATTAAATGTAGTTTGGATGTAAGAAAATGTATACTTTGTCTCCACACTGCATCAATATCTGCATTGCTCCTTACAAGTATCGCATTCACACTGTCTGAATGCTTTATCATGCTTTTTTATAATTATAATATACATATAATATTATAATTCGATGTCTGTATTTCTTCAAATCAATATACATAATCTTATAATTGAATATTTATAAATACAGTAATACATGATTTATTATGGTCGTAAAAAAACAGATGCTGAATTGAAACATTATTATTTACTTTGCAAGTTTGTTTCATTTTCTGAATCCCTTTTAGTAGCAGCAAATACTCTTTAGTTATGTATCCGCTACCACGCCTACATATCCATTTATAAATGGTGCAATTTTTATTTATAAATGAGATTTTATCTTTAGAGTTATTTATTAATTTATTTAATGTAGGAGCTGCATAAATGTATTCAAATGAATTGTTAAATGTTGGCTACAGTTATAATCATATATATAACGTTATTAAAAATTTTAATAAGAAATATAAGAATAAAAATATTAAAAATAATATTGATTCTCCTGCAAATAAAAAAAATATGGATATCAATACCATATATTTTGAATGATCAAGTAAATTTTATAAGAAAAATTTATAAAGGTATATGTGACATTGATTTTATGTACCTCCTATATTAAACAAAATAATAAATAACTCTAAAGATAAAACTCATTTATAAATAAAAATTGTATCATTTATAAAAGGATATGTAGGTGTGGTAGTGGATATATAGGAGAATCCAGATGAACATTGAAAAAGAACCAAAGAGCATTTGCTGTTATTAAAAAGAGTTCTGAAAATGAAACACAATTGCAAAGTAAATAATAATGTATTAGCATCTGTTTTTTACGATCATAATAATTAATTAATTTATGGTTTTAACTTCAATTATAATAATATTAAAAAAATGCAAATTGAAAAAGTAACAACAAAAGGAAAATAAAAGAAGCTATGCTAATATACAAATAGAAACAAGACTTAGTTAATAGGCAGGCAGCAAATATTCAGATCACAGAATTGTGGAAAGATTAGCCTTTGAAAGTGTTAGTTGACAATGACTAGAAGAATAGACAAAAGTGCTTATAAGTGGATAAAATTTTTAAAGTTATACTTTACATATATCTAATTACTGTATTAATAAATATTCAATTATAAAATTACACACACACACACACACACACATATATATATATATATATATAGTAACCTTGGCTGCAAAAAGGAGTTTGCTATCAACTGAAAGAAGACCCTTTGATTCCTCTTGGGGGTCTTAAAGGAACCGAGCAGGGCAAATTCCTAATGTCCACTCCATACATTCTTGTCAATGCAGCTGTCATTACTATGTGATTATTCATATAGTATAAGAACATGGATGGGCTGCTCACCAACACACAATAGCAAACATGGTGAGTTTATTGGCTTTTTACCTCCAAGTTTAAGAATATTTTTTCAATGAATATAATCATGTTAGACAAAAATAAATCATGGCCCTTACTCCCAGGAGGCTGTAAAGTCACCAACAAAGGCAGCAGTTTGTGGATGAATGCGGAGGGTGATAAGAATTGCCTGATTGTGGACTCAGGATGCCATTTCATGATGACTTTTTATTTAGATACTTAGAACTGCAGATCACTTTCAAGTGAAGAGAGATTGTAAGAGTTAGAAGAAGAGCTGTCTTATATTAAATGGGACATTATTGGACTTTGTGAAGTTAAAAGAAAAGGTGAAGAAACAATTGATTTAAAAAGCGGACATATACTCTACTATAAAGGCACAAATATTGAAAATACAAGTGGAGTAGGATTCATTATAAATAACAAATGGAAGAATAACATTGTGGAGATTGACAGTGTATCAGAGAGAGTGGCAAGATTAATTTTACAACTTAATAGCTGATACCAAATGCAGAGAATTCAGGTTTTTCCCCAACAAGTTCTCATAGTGATGAAGTTATAGAAGATTTTTATATGGATGTACAAAATGCTTTTGATCAAAGTAAACAACATTTTAAAATTGTTATGGGAGACTTTAATGCTAGAATTGGTAAACAAATAAAAGATGAAAATGCGGTAGGTAATTTGGGTTATGGTAATAGAAATGAGAGAGGATATAGACATATGGAATTTGCAGAAAAAAAACAACTTTATAATATGAATTTTTTTTTTGAGAAAAATGTTAAAAGGAAATGGACATGGAAGCACCTAAATGAAGGTACAACAAAATTGGATTATATTTTGACTAACCAAAAATACATATTTCAAGAATGTAATATTCTTAATAAAAGTTAACACAGAAAGTGATCATTGATTAGTAAGATGTAAGATACACGTTAATGCAAAAGTAGAAAGACAAAAATTATTAAGAAAAACAATATTTACAGTTGATATTCCTAATCTTCAGAAACATTCTAATGAATTTAAATTAGAACTTACAAATCGATTTCAAGTATTAATAGATTTTGAACATGATTCAGATTTGAATGACAGTAATAGAAAAATAAGCGCTACACTTTTAAAAACTGCAACAAACATAGCTAGTAGTAAAAAGCAGCAATTGATCAATAAAATTTCTACTGAGACTAGAGAATTTATGAAGTAAAGAAGGAATATGAAAATATACATCAATGATGCATTAAAAAAGTTTGAATATCTCGAATTTTGGAAAATGGTGTGGAAAAGAGTTGAAAATGATATAAGAAAGTATAATTGTGAACTAGCAAGCAAAGCTGTAGAAGAGAATAAAAGTCTAAAGAGTGTAAAACAACATTTTGGTATTGGAAGGAAATTTATATCTGCAATCAGAAAAAAAGATGGCATTATTACTAAAAAGAGAGATGACATCATAAAATGTGTAGAAGACTTCTATCAAGAATTATATAGTAATAAAGAACAAGTGCCTCCTATACCTATTATATCTTCCAAATTGCCCAGAATTTTGAATGAGGAAGTGAGACATGCAATTAAATTTATGAAGAAAGGGAAGGCTCCAGGTAATAATGGAATTATAATTGATATATTAAAAGAAGCAGGTGAAGAAATAGAAATTTTTATAGCAAAGTTATATACCAAATGTTTAAATGATAAAGATGTACCAGATGATTGGAAGAATGCAGTATTAATATTAATATTTAAATAAGGTTATAAAGAAGATATTAGAAATTACTGACCTATCAGTCTTTTATCAGTTTTATACAAAATTATTACTAAGATAATTACAACTTGTCTACAGAAAACACTGGATTTCCACCAGCCAAGAGAACAAGCTGGATTTAAAAGTGGTTTTAGTACAGTAGATCTTATCCAGGTATTGAGAGAAATTATAGAAAGGACAAATGAATATGAGTTGTCATTATGTTTAGGATTTGTAGACTATGAAAAGATATTTGATTCTACAAGCATTTCTTCAGTGATTAAAACATTGGATCATCAAGGTGTAGATCCAGGATATTGTCATATTTTGAAGAATATTTATAAAAATGCAACAGCAACAATTAGATTACATAATGATAGTAGAAAAATCAACATTGAAAAGGGTGTTAGACTGGGTGACTCCATATTTCCAATACTTTTTACTGCAGTGCTGGAAGAAGTATTTTGTGGATTAAAATGGGAAGCTAAAGAAGTGAAAGTAAATGGAGATTATTTAAGTCATTTAGATTTTGCAGATGATGAAGTTGTTTTTTTACAAATAATGCTTTAGAGCTACAGGAAATGTTGCAGGAGTTATCAGGTGAAAGTAAGAAAGTAGGACTGAAGATAAATGCTAAAAAGACTAAAGTAATGTTTAATAGATTTTCTCAAAATATGAAAATAAAGATTGATTATGATGAGTTAGAAGAAGTTAACAGTTTCAAATACCTTGGTAAGATTATTAATACAGATGGAAATATAATAGATGAAATTAATCATAGAATTAAACTTGGTTGGAGTGCTTTTGGTAGAAATAACTTGATCCTAAAAGGAAATATGACTATGTGTTTGAAAAGCAAGGTTTTTAAGAAATGTGTTTTGCCAGTTCTTACTTATGGATCTGAGACTTTGACACTTAATAAAAGAGCAATACAGAGACTTCAGAACACTCAAAGAAGTATGGAGAAATGCATGTTGGGAGCAACAAGAAGGGATCAAAAATGTAATGTATGGGTAAAAGAACAAACTGGTGTTACTGATATCATTGAAAAAATTAAAAAAATGAAGTGGAATTGAGCTGGACATATTGTTAGAAGAGATGATAATAGATGGAGAATTGAAATTTTAAACTGGATTCCACAAGATTGTAAAAGACCCAGAAAGAGACCACATGTGAGATGGATGGATGAAATAAGAAAGTGTGCAGGTGTGATGTGGAGAAGAGAAGCTAAAGATAGGAAAAGATTGATTGAACTTGGAGAGACCTTCATCCTGCAGTGGATTGATAAAGGTTAATCATGATGGTTTTCAATCTTTTTCTGTAAAAGCTTAAGGTGCTCACTATTTTATTTTAAATTTTACCAATCTTGGTCAATATCATATTTAGAATAAAATTAAAGACTTTATAACTTTCGTGTAATAAATATATATGTATATATGTATCAAAATTATCCCAAATTCACACCTCAACCAGAATAGCTAAAGAAAATAATCTCTAAAACACAATCATTAGTTTCACTGCTACAAATTGACTTCTCAAATGTAAAGACTACAAGATAACATATTTATATTAAACATTACTCACAATTCCACTAACATTCCATACACCTTTAATATTAAAAGAACCTTTAAATAAGTTAATTGTTTTAGAATCATAAATTTTCAACAATAAAGATTATTTAATTCTTTTTATTTCCAAAATTATTTATTGACAGTTGAAGATGGTTAAGCAATTAACTGAAAGTACTTCTGCTAATGGGAAGACTATGTAATAGTTAATTATTATGATATTTATTAATTTTTTGTAATTATAATAGTTTTTAATTAACAAACATTTTATATATATATATATATGTGTGTGTGTGTGTGTGTGTGTGTGTAACAGAACACCTCTAACTATAAGATAATAAAGACTTTACCCTATTGATTAAATATATATTTCATTTATTCACAAGTGTATTTATTTCTGTGCTTATATTTTATAGTATAGCTTGGTACAATCATAAACATATAATCTGGCTTTTTTAATCTATCATGCTTTGCATTCTCATGTGTATTTTATTTTCTGCCACACTTTAATTGCATTTTCTTTTTTAAGTTTGTTCTCTATTTTTCCAAGTATTTCTACCACAAAGTTTCTATCTGTCTATTTATATCACTCTGATTTTAATTGACATTGTGTTGAACATTTCTTGTTATTATTCTAAAATATTTTCACCATTCATTTTTCATTTTCTATTTTTTGTTATATATTTTTCATCATCTCTATGACTATTTTAAAATGTCTTGTTGTCTTACATGTTGTCAATGTATCTGTTGGTATCATCTATTTTTCTTTCATTGGTGACATGCTAAATTGTTCTTAACATTTAAAAAAAAATAGAACATCATATTTATTGATTGATAAATTATCAATGCTAAAACATTTTAAATATATTTTATCTTTTTTAATAGTGTTATATATCCAATTATATTTAATAAGTGACTTTTGCTTAATTTTTAAATTTAGGATGCATAATCCTTTTTCATGTTATACAGAGCACCTGCATTACTTATTTCTCTATAGTTATCCTAACAGGTTGAATCCCATTTGCATAATTTTGTTAAATTACTTTTATATATTACATTATCTATCCCAATCTTCTCTAAATTCCGTTTAATTTTTGTTAGTAATAACACAATGATCTATATGTATAATATTATTACCAGGAGTTTGAGAAAGAAAAAGCTCTGAGGAAAGTACTTTCTATTGTATTGAAATGTTAACTATTTAGCTATTATACTTTATTACACTGGAGCTCCTAGGAATAATACTATGAATTCATCATTTATCCATGAAAATATTAGAATTAACATACACATATGTAATAATATTATAATTCAGTATCTGTGTTTCTTCAAATCAGTATACATATTCTTGCAATTGAATACTTATAAATACAGTAATTAGATATATGTAAAGTATAACTTTAAAAATTTTATCCATTTAGGTATGCTCTTGACTATTCATCTAGTCCTTGTTAACTAACACTTTGAAAGGCTAACCTTCCACACAATTCCATGATCTTAATATTTTTTTTTGCCTGTCTATTAATTAAGTCTTGTTTGCATTTTAATATTAGCATAGCTATAAAAAGAAAATAAAGGTTTGCAAAGTAAATAATAATGTTTCAGCATCTGTTTTTATGCCATAATAAATCATGTATTTATGGTTTTAATTTCAATTATAATAATATAAAAATATTTCAAATTGAAAAAAATAACAACAAAAAATGGAGGAAGCTATGCTAATATAAAAATACAAACAAAATTTAAGTAATAGACAGGCTGCAAACATTAAGATCATGGAAATTGTGGGAAAGTTAGCCTTTCAAAGTGTTAGTTGACAAAGATTGTGAGGAAAAGTCGAAAGCACTCCGAAGTTGATAAAATTTTTAAAGTTATGCTTTATATATATCCAATTACTGTATTTATAAAAATTCAATTATAATATTATATGCACACACACACACACCCATATATATATATATATTGTGACACACACACACACCCATATATATATATATATTGTGAGCTTTAGCTTTGCTTTAAGCTAAATGCAAGGTCATGGTTTATCCCAAAATGCCTAAAAACATTTTTTTTTTTAATAATTTAATTTTTTTTAATAAAAAGATGTTGTTTCCTTATAATGCTATATTTATGCATACAAAAATTTCATGTGCTTACCATGTTAAATTATTTATATCTTAAGTAACTGATAGCTTAAAAGTGGTAAGTAATGCATTTTATTAGTTAATAGTGTTAATTTAGTTATAGTTTAATCATTCAATTGTTTTAGATAGCTAATATCAATTTTAAGTTGAAAACCAAGTTTAAAACTTATATTTATGTTTTCTAATAATTAAATTAAATTTATAATGTATTAATTTAATTTTAATTTTAGTGCAGAGTATTATAATTAAATATTTTAAAGTTATTTGTTCATAAAAAGTTATAATAAAACTAATAACAATAAAAGATAGAATTTAAATTTGTAGATAAATGAATGCCTGGTTGAATGAAAAATGTAGTGTTTAAGTTGGAAATTTATTTGTTAAACTATTTTTAAATGTTTAATTTTAAAAGTCAATTTAAAATATATTATGAGCAACTTTTCTAGGGTAAAATTAATAGTAAATAAATATATTATGTATTATGGGCAATATTTATTTTAATTAAACCATGTAAATTTCACTTATGCTATACCTTATTTTATTCTAATGTGTAAATTTGTAAATAATTACTGTACTAATAAATATATGTAATTTTGTTGTCTAGATAGGGTTTAATTTAATTTTAAACAGGGAATAGTATTTATATTATTGTTAGTAACCTTCATTAGTTTCTTTAAGACATGAATACAGACAATGAAAGGAAATGAGTCTAGATTAAAATATCAATAATAAGTGTTATAAAATGGTCACATGACCCAAGCTATAAATAAGTGAAATTAATGTCTGTACACCCAAAAACATTTTTAAACACACTGTATTTACTTTTGAAATTATTTTTATTTATTGCATTTGTGTTTTAATTTTAAATTTCAAATTTAATTAACAAATGTAATTTTATTTAAACATTGTTTGTCTTTTTATTTTAAAGTAATGTTAGGCTAAAAATAATTTATCTGAGCATAGCACCTAAATGGCACTTCACAGAATATGAAATCTACATTTCAACCAGACCTACTGTAAAATTAGTTAAATATTATAATGTTTAAAATTTTAATATTTAAACTTCACACATTTGAAATTTTGAAAGACATTATTATGGTCACCATGATGCTGTATAGTTTGTTATCAATTTCAAAACATATTTAAATGTTTCATATTTAAGTTTGCTGTAAAATATTTGAATCGCTTCACAGCAATAATAATAATGTTTTTTAAGATTATTAAATAGCTTTATTCTAGTTTTTCCAAGAATACTCATTTTATACAAAATTAACTTTGGATTTTATTTAATAAAGATATATTGTTACAATGAGTATCTTTTCAGTTATTTATAGAATTATTGACAGGAAAAATATTAGACTTAATAACAATATATTGCATAAATAGATAAGTTTTTGTGCTGTTATTTTAATAAAAACATTTCTAATTATTTGATGGCAGCATAAACATATTTTTTTTATTATGTTCTACCAGGAGTAAATAAATAAACTCGGATTCTGGGAGATAGAATAATTAACATATCCTAAGCAACTGCTTAATAAATATTCCTAAAGTATTGGAATAAATTAATTACATAAAATGGAGAAATATTAAATTAATCCTGAAAAGTGACATTATATTTAAAGTAAATTTAAAAAACTTTGCCTCCATTTAATTGTAAAAACCTACATATAGTCTCTCTTTCTTACCATTGTTATTTTTGTTTTATATGTCATGAAAAGTTGAAAATATGTTTATCACATGTATTCAGATAAAATTCAGATTTTAGATTGGTTTTTAAAATATTTTAATGCTTTTCTAAATCAATTTTTATAATTTTTATTTTGAATTTTGTTTTGAATTTAGTTGTGCTATATTTAAAATTAAACACAACACAAAACATGAATTCTGAATGACCATTTCATCAGTCACAATAATTTTTTTAGTTCTCCTCTAATAGAGAAATTAATATTTTAAATAACAGACTGCTTTTGAAAATTATAAAAGTACATTTTAATATCCATCTTGGTTTTTCTTTAGCTAGAGATTAAATGGTAATTTGATTCCCTAGTGTAAACAATGTTATGTATATTAAATGTTGTATTAAAAAAATTAGCAACTACATATATCTTGGTCAGATTATTAATACATATAGAGACATAATGAATAAAATTAACTGTAGGATTACTTTGTATGGAGAGCTTTTGACAGAAACAAACTAAATATTTAAATGAACTAAGTTATATGTTTGAAAATGGAGATTTTTAATAGATGCATATATATGAATCTAAAATTTAGATATTTACTAGAATAATAATACAACAAATTTAAACTATTCATCAAATTATAAAGTAATGTATGTTGAACAAGAGAACAAACAAATATTACTAACATTATTAAACTAAGCAATTGATATGGATCTTTGTTAGAGATAAACAGTTGTAGTTTTAAATTGGATATTAAGAAATTGTAAAAGATCTATATTAGATGATATAAATGTAAAACTTTAATATGTGCTAGTATTAAATATGCACACATTATATAATTCGAATATGATATATAGGAAAATTATCTAGAACCATTACATAAATAATAACAACAATTTATTAATTATCCAAACGTTTTCGAAGGCTTACCCTTCATTATCAAGAAGTACAAACTCTCTTATCATTTTCCAACGATATACTGATATTCGAATTATATAATGTGTGCATATTTAATACTAACACTTATTAAAGTTTTACATTTGTATCTATAACATACATTTATTTTGTTATATATATTAGATGATATATAAAATGATGAATAAAATAAAGAATGTGCCATATTTTATAAAGAAGAATATCCATTTGGAGAGACCCTGATCCTAAAATATATAGATAACGGTTGCAAATTATGGTAATTTTTACTATCATATCAAAACAGAAAGTCAAATCGACTTAAAAAACAAAAAATGCAATCCATTAATAAAGTATCAACAATTGATTAAAAAACGATTATCGCTAATTAGTTTGTCACAACAGACTACTATACATGAAGTAAAATTTATGCAGACATAATTATCAATTGGTTTATATATCAGTTCGAATGTATAAAAATATTAGCAATATTAAAGAGTACCAAACATTTTAAAATAAATATATATTGCAATAAACATAATTTACAAGTAAAAATTAAAGATAAAAAATTAAAAAAAAAATCATTAAATTAAAGTAAGAGATATGCACCAGTGTTTCGGCGTAATGTGTCAAAGTATTTAATGCAATAAATTCAAAAAAATAAAGTTTAGTGAAAAATAAATAATCCTAAAATAAATGTAAAATTAATTTGAGTGGTATTTGTCAAAGAACATATTGTGATATTTATTACCGAGGGGAAATGGTAAAAGTTGACTGTTATAAATTAAACAAAATAGTTTTACTTATTTAAAGAGTCTTCAACTACATTTTAGTTTAACATTCAAAATCATTTATAAATTTCAAAAGAGTTTGACTCTTTCAAACTACTCTTGTTTTTAGAGCAAAAAAAAAAAAGGGGGGGGGATTTTATTGGGTAAATTTAATGGCAGTTCAAGAGCAATTATTGGTGAGGAAAAAATATTTGTCAGTAAATACATGTTTTATGGACAGAAGTAATATGTTTAGAGCTGTAAATATTATTAATTAAAAAATAGGTCACACATGCTTTTTTTAAAGTTGTTGTTAAAAACTATTACGTGTAAAAAAAAAAAGAACTCCAAAATAAATTTATTTTTATAATCATTCAAATTTCATCAAGTCTCTGGTCTGACATTTAAAATAAAGAAAATAAACTTTAAATAAATACATTAAAAAAAAGGGAATAGCTTTTCTGAAAATGGCATTTTTTCTAGTACAATACGTTCTATTGCACATTTATTATAAATAAAAATTAAAACTAATTGATGCATTGAAAACTGATTTTGATAATTTAGTGTTACATATCTAAAAATAAAAAGTAGAAATAAAAGTTACACATAATTTAAAAAAAAAACTTTTATTCACATAAATATAATAAAAAATTAAATATTTTTTTTCATCTTTCATAAATAAAAGTATGGGATACTCAAGCTTAGAAGTAGACTTAATCTTTATAAACTTCTTATCCAATAAGATTGATTTATTTAACATTTTGTAATTGATTACATGTTTTTTATATATATTTAACTTTTATAAACCTGTTCATGGAACAATTGAATCCAAAAATATTACTATGAAAATTAACAAAAAAAAATTAATTTAAATAATTTTGCAACTACAATTCACTAGATTGACATTGAATCAAAAAAGTAGCATTATTTTTAACTTTATTTAAATGATGTTTTTGGAACCTGATTTTTGAATTATAATTTATAATTTGAACTTAGTTAAATAGTTAGCATCTTACTTCTATTTATATAAATCTAAGAATATTTATGAATATTCATGTCCCCATGTTTTTATTTGTGATTGAAAATTTATTTTTAGTGCCTTTATTTGAATAAAAGATTATTATTATTTTTTCATTTTTATTTTGAAATATTAATAAAAAATAACATTACATTTTTAAATTAAAAAAACAACAACAAAAACATTAGCTCTTTTTATGATCTGTGTGAAAACTTCAATTAGAGAAATTTCCCCAAAATGTTAAATTCAAATTTTTCCTGTTCAGTCATTTATTGAGCTATTTTAGTAATTGTTTTTGTGAAATTAGAAAACACACATACTTTTGTATTTCAGTTTTTCAATTATAAAAATTAAAGAAATTGGTATAATTGCAAAGTCAAAATGTTTTACCTCTTTCTTCATAATTTTGATGGTCATAGTCCTTTGAAATCCATTTTATGACAGCTAAAAAAATCACTTTTATGTAGCATAATAATTGTTCCATTATCGGTTTTAGTAATTTCTATAAATTGTTTATTTCATAAGTAGAGTATTAGTTCTGCTCCTTTGGAAAATTCACCCACCATTATCTTAATTGATATTAATGTAGGGATTTTATAATGTTAAAACTGTAGCACTGATCTCATTAATTTATTAATAGAACTAAATATGAGGACAGTGTTTTTTGGAAAGTCATAAATGTTCAAAGATATTTACCTCATTGATAATAGAAGAAAGAACAACCTACAAACCATTGAAGTTTTGTTTCTATATCTGTATTTTACACCAGAATATTTTTGCAATAAATATATATATATATATATTTGTTAGTTTGTTAATTATTTCTGATTAGTTTTACACAATAATTTAAAATAAATATATTACATATATATTTTGATTTTATTTGTATAAGTTTTATTTTTAAAAATAGAAATTAATAAATCTGATTGTAATATAAGCAAAAACCATGGTATTGAGAAAGCAACACTTTATAACATTGATAATATATTGTCAGTATCTGTCAAAACTGACATTGTATTGAATTTTTTTGTAAATATTCTAAAAATTAAATATCAATTTTAAGACATTAGGGCAGAATTTGTGAAATTTATTAGAAATTACTATTTATTTTTTCATAATTAAAAATAAATTTAAAATAAAACAGATTTCATTGATGTCTTAAAGAATATTCTTCTTGACACCATTGAATGACTTATTGTGTGATTTTCAAAGTTCAAATATGGTATTTAAGAATGTTTTCCATTTGTAAAAGTAAATTAAAAAAAAAAAAACAAGGAAAATTTATTGAGTTTTAGTATACATAAAGATTTTATATAGAAATGAAAGGATGAACATTCACAAAAACTTCCACAAGATGTAATAATAAAAAATGTCAGATTGTGACAGGTATAAGATTCACAACTATTTTTGTACAATAATTATATAATATGTATTACAAATCAAAAGAATATATTATTACACTGATATTTTATACACACACACACACACACACATATATATATATATATATATATATATATATATTACTTTTAATATAAGAAGTAATTTCTTATATAATGTTAGCAAAAAAAAAAAAAAACATGTTCTGATTAATCCACCTAAAAAAATGGTTGTTAAAATAACAAAAAAAAAAAAAAAGAATTTGAATATTTTAATGTATGATTTTGATATATTTATTAGAAATGAAAATGTATTTTTGCAATTTAAATGTGAATTTCAATTAAAAAATATTTCATTTATATGGCAAAATTACTCTGCTCTTATAATTATTTAATGATAAAGCCATGTTTTGTTGAAATGCACAAGCTCATTTTTTCAATATTTGCAGCATTCAAATTTAATTTTTTTTCTTTTATAAAAGTACATTTCTGCCAAATCAAATCACATATAATTAATTAAAAATATATAATTGTTTAATTCAAAAATCAAAATTGGGTGATTACTAAAAATCCCACTATGAATAATAATATTCATGTTTGCATTGTGGCTTAAATTAGTAATTTAAAAATCTGTCTAATTGTCTAATAAATTTTTCTATTGGTGAATCTGATGCTATAATTCAGAGAATAATTTTATGAATATTGCTGGATAATAATAGACATAATAATAAATACTTAATTAAATATTAATATATATTTGAAAATGTGTCTATCCAAATCATAAAATGTTTACTAATCATGATGTAATTATATACATATATATTGTAACGGGCACACACACTGTTACATTATTTTTTTTAAAAATTAGACATTAAAAATAAAAGTTTGCAAATAAAAACTTTTTTTTTAAGAATTAAAAATTGAAAGTTAAAAGTCATTTAAACTTATACATATTGTACCTATATTGATATAGGCACATATAATTTTATCTAAAATTATATTATTAAAATAATATTTCATTAAAGAGAAACATAAAATTAAATGTTGAGTTTATTGCAGCTTGTTTTTGAAAAAGGAATCAAATAGTTTTCTATCGTTAATTTCTGAAATAAGAGCTACAATCAATTAATCAGAAGGGGAGATGGGTGTTTCATAAGAGAAATTAAACTAAGGGTTATAAAAGGAAGTAAAGAGTTTGTATTAGTATTCATAAAAATATAATTTAAAAAGTTAAAACATACAAATCTCTTTTCATTCAAGTTTAATTAAAGAAAAAATAATGTTAAAACTAATATATGTGCGTATATATGTGTGATTGTCAACAATAGAATATATGTTATTATAAATAAATGAAAGTTAAAGAAGATTATTATTAAAAAACATGGCAATGGTTATTAATTAAAATATAAAACAACATCTCTGCATGGCTATTACTAATTAAGCAATCTTCCAAAACACGTTTATCAAAGGATTAATTGATAAAGAATTTCGACAACAGATATTTGTTAGAGGATATAAAAAAGAAAACACTTCATTGGTATAAATACTGAATATTTTATCAGACAATCAGTTCACAAAGTAATTGAGTAGTGCAGTTCAGAAATTAATTGAGCAATTAACAAACAAAATGCAGTGCTGAGAAGATCTTGGGAACGCACGTTTACCTCCAGCCCAGATGTCCGAGAAAACAACAGATCTACCCGTGAAATAATGTCAGCTTAACATCTTAGAAAATCTCCATCAGTATCTATTTGTCTCCGATAGTAATAATCATGAAAATCAGGAAACTCAGCAAGGAAACGTCCCAGCCGGCTGGTAAGCATTCATAATGGAAACATTTTCACCAAAAGCAGCCTCCAAAGAACAAAATTCTACGTCTACATTCAAAAGTCTAGGTAAAAACATTTGCTTATTTCGTTTATACTGTAATAGCCATTGCATTTCATTAATTCATACGAATCTTTCAAGAGTCTAATTATATGAACTCTATATCATACATAAATGAACTATTGATATGTGTGATTAAATTTTAAATGCTATGTAATTCTTTATTATTATTATGTGTGTACATGAGTTAGTATGTGCATGATCATTATATCAATATTTATTAGTTAAATTAGAGTGTTCTGTTATTAAATCTATAGGAATATTTAAACCATTTAGAAATGTTAATTTAAAATATGCATGTGTTTTATTAGAATTATAAAATGTTTAAATTTAGTAAATAAGTGTTAGTTAACCTTTTAATCGCTAATTATATTATTGGTTGTATGAGGTAAAAATCAAATCTTTTAATTGGCCAACTCACAAACTGAAGACAAAGCCTATTGTTAAAACATATTCGCCTATAATATTAAATTCAACTCAGATACGTTTATAAAAAGTATATTACTAATTTTTCAAGTTATGAAGAGAATGAAAGTTCTTTCAAAAATAAATTGCTATTTATTTATTCTAAAATATTCAATTTCGGCAACATAAAAGCTATAATATAAACAAAAAGGTCGACTTTTACGTTATAGAAAAGTAAATATTTCTTTTAAATATTTCATTAATATTTTTACTAAAATCTTCAATATTTTTCGAAAATAATTTTGTTTTTTTAGTTTTTTTTTTAAAAAACTAGTTTAATTTCTGAAATTATATTTTTTTAATACTTAAAATTGCATTCAAAATGAAAATCTCAGCGTTTTTCTTTATTTTCTTTGATCAGGTGGTTTCTTTGTTCTTTCCAGCCAATCAGAATGTCTTTTTTGGCTGAGAGCATGCTAAGAACCAATAACAAGTAATGTTCTTTCTTTGTTTAGGTTTAAATGCGTTTTTTTTTATTTTTTACTTGTAAAATAAATCGGAAAAGGGCACCATCTTACAGAACTTTTAAAAACCTATTCAAAACCTATCAAACAAATTTTTTAGCATAAGAACTGGCAGAGTTAGAGTGATGTCAGATGTCTATGAGGAGCCTCGTAGGAGGCGGGAAAAGGGTTAATAAATTATCTTTAAAATTAAACTTTATTTGTCGGTCAATTCTTATATCAATCTCTTTTATAAATTCATTTTACAATTCTTTTAACCACTAATGAAGTATAATCTATTAGTGATTACAAACAGCTGAGCTAGTTGTGGATTTAGGCATTGAGTTAGTGGACACTGTTCAAAGTGCGTTGTATATTCTTTTAGTATTCTTTTAGAATAAACAGCTGGCACCCGTGTTTATACACAAACAAAAAAGTGCTTTGGATTTGGTGTTGAACTCAACAGCTGAGAAGAGGCTATGTCCTGGAAATGTAACGCTAGTTATATACTTTATAGCTATCGTTTGAGCATACATACTCTCCGAGTATGTTCTTCTCTGCCTAAGAGGCTGGTGTTTCGAATGCACATATTCGAACTCGGTTCAATATAAAATTGCACAGATGAAAAATTATTAAAAGAAAATATTATTAAAAAAAAGTCTTTTAAAACTAAATTTTCAGAAGAAAAAAACTTAAAAGATTTAAAGATAAAAAGAATGTACAATAATTTAATTAATGCTATTGTGTAAAATGGAAATGATTATTTTCAATTAGTTAAAGAAAACTAGCCCTTGGGCATCTCAAAATTTATAAGTAAAGGTCAGATAGGAGAGAAAAAACAATAGAAACAAATATGCAATAAAAGAAATCTCTCAGAAAATGGACCTCAATGAAAGGATCATCATCATCATCATGTAATATTGAGTTAATCTGCAAAATTAATATAAAAGGTAAAAAATGGAAATAAAGTATTAGAGTGTGTTATACGTGTTAGTGCAGGGAGAGTTGAAGGAGAATGGATTGAAAAAACACACTTTTCAATCCTTTCAGTTCTAAAAAAAAAGAAATGACATCGTTTTCCCATATTGCAGACTACAGGCTATCAGGGCCTGGAAATAAAATACCAGCTAAAGTAAAGGACATCTGGATGAATCAATAAAATGGTCAACAGCATACCAGTCTCCCCAGGACATCAGGGCAATTAACACTGGATCCCAAATGGCAAGAAACTGTTAAAGATGAACTTTTTAAAATGATAAGAACTATATATATATATATATATATATATATATATATATATATATATATATATATATATATATATATATATATATATATATATATATATATATATATATAACTAATGAACATTAATTCTAAAACATTCCAGTATTTGAAAACAGTAAGAACTCAAAATTCTAAACTTTCCAATATTTAAATGGAAATAGAATTTCCTATCTGACTAAATTATTTATTAATTATTTTTATTGAATGTATTATTTTTTTAAAATAATTTCCATTAATTTATTTTTTCTGTTCTTTTAAGTTTTTATTATGATTTTTTTTTGTTTTTTTCTGTTTAACTAATCTTTTAATTAAATCATGTTAAATTTAAGTCGGGCATAAATGGCTGCATAGATTCATAAAATTAAGTCAATTTAAGGGAGTGTAAATCTTAGGTTATTTGTATTGTAGTTAAATTGGGTTAATAGATTGGAGAAATTGGTGTAAATAGTAAATGTAGTATGAAGATCCACTATGTGCAAGATCACATTATACTCCGCACTTGGGCAAAATAAGTCCCATTTCATACTGAGCATAGAAGACAGATGGTATTCCCTGCACCATGGATCATCCCTTTGCCTATGGAATAAGATTGTAAGTCAGCAAAAAGGACCACATTCCCTTCCTATGCAGTTTATTTTTTATTGTTCTTCTTGGCAGACAGATGTAACATTCCTGTACTGGATGAGAGACATTTTTTCTCTATAACGATGTTGTTCAGATGTGCATTCCTGACTGTATGGTATTGTGCTGTCATATTCAGGCTGCATTGAATACATCAATATATTAGATAGATTAGTGTTGGTTTGACTGTGAACTTTTGGCCTAAGGTTAAATAAGGGATAGAATATTTTCTTTTCCAATGCAAACAATGTAATCTATCCATACTCGACATTCTAATACAATATTAAACTCATCTGTGTGAACTTCAAAAATAAAAAGTTAAATTGTAAATTAAAATCTAAAGTAAAGTTATAATGTTTTATAAAAAAATTAAAGTTATACTAAAACAATAATTCTAAATTTTATATATATTTAATAAATGTTTGTGTGTATTATTACTGGCAGTGGCTTCTTTTATTTTTTTAATATTGAAAATATTTTTAAATAAGAATTTATATTTTATAAATCTTTATGTCTCACTGAGCTAGTGGATTGGGCTGATGGTCAGAATAAAACATATATGTAAAAAAATTAGATCTTAACTTACGTATCTGCTTACTATATAAATTTTCCAGGTTCAAATAGAGTATGGCAGATAAGGTAAGACTCAGAACATCCCTGACAATTATATATATATATATATATATATATATATATATATATATATATATATATATATATATATATATATATATATATATATATATATATATATATATATATATCAAAATTAACCCAAATTCACAACTCAAACAGACTAGCAGTGAAACTATTGGTTGTATTTTAGAGATTCTTTTGCTAATCTGAATGAGTTGTGAATTTGGGATAATTTTGATTATTTTATTGACTAGTTTAGCTTTTAATGTTTACATATATTGAACTGGATACTTTATCCACTTCAAGAGTTCCATCACAAAATTAAAAATAATTTTTATTTTTATAAAGTTTTGGTGAAAAGCTAGTGTATGTTATAGCACATATACTCATTTGTATTTTTAAATTCTGTGATTTTATTTTTCATAAATTTTAATTTAAAAAAGTTTTTTTTTTTAAAATAAACTTTATTTGCACAAAAAGTAAAATATACATTATAATACAGAGTTCATGTTTACAATCATGTGTGACACATTAAAGACTAATAAATTAAATTATATGATGATTACAAGATTAAAAGTAAAATTTTATGTTATGTTACTTATCAGGGGTGATCTAATTTGGCATATAAATCCCATGGTGTATAAAGTTTGAGTCTCATGAATAAATAATATACATCTCTATTGCTAAATATTTAATTGACTCCATGTTTGCTCAGCAAGGCTAGACAGACATGTTCTTAGATCATTTTCTTTAGCTTTATATAATAACTTTAAGAAAATGTCTTCAATAGGACCAGCCAACTCTCTATCAAATAATACCTTACATCGAATCTTCCATATGATAAAATTTATGAAAGTGGCCAGGTGGATGGAGCCAAAATTTCCATTTTCCTTTTGAAACTTGTTTTTTTTTTTTTTTTTTAGCTATTTGTAAAAAAAAAAAATATTGTAATTTAAAAGTTTTAATCTTTTAAGAAAAAAAAGAAGAAACCATTTTTAATTTTAAAAAAGTTTTGATTGCATTACTGTTTCTTTTAATTTCTATTGCAATCTATTGTTTAAAAAAAGAAAAAAGGCTGTGACTTATTTTTTTCCTGTTGTTTTTTTATTAATTGATTCTGAATAAGATAAGAGCTCTGGTCCAATGTTTTAATTAAGATTAAGTGTGAGATTGAGATTGCCCTGGTCAAATTTTTTTTAATTAAAGATGACATGGCAGATAAGAGTGCACATAAATAGCCCCAGATTTTGAACTGATTATTATTTGGCTTATTATTTTTATTCTGCTTGTTATGGGTATTGATTCAGAATTTGAACACTGCTTGTAATACATATTCAATTGCTATGCTGCTTTAAATTTCAAAGATTATTGCTAATATTATCTTTTGCTGTCTGCTAATAAGAAGCTCTGCTGAAATCATATTACTCTTTACTATTTGCTAAATAGGATATTCTCTGCTGCATGCCAAAATCACACACCATTCAGAATCTTATTTACAACATGCAGTGCTAAATCAACCCCAAGATGAGCTCTGGATCCCAAATTGTTTTTTTTTTTTAGATTATATCTTAAAAGCTTAAATGAAAATGGATTCAAATCCAGGCTCCACACTCCCTAAAGAGATATAAATCTACAGTTTCATGATGGACTTAGTCAAAAAGAACTTTTCATATCATAGAAAATCTGACTGACTTTACGTTAGACCCTGAGGTAAAATATTTTCATATTCTAACCAGGGTTAAATCTTATACTTATATTTTTGTTAAAATCTAAGCTTAATTTTAAAAGAAACCTGTGTTTATTATAAATTTTGAATATTCCTTTAATTCTTTTGATTGTCTTATGTATTTTATTATTATTGTGTGTAGTGGACACTTAGTTTAAAGTATCCATATTATTTTTTTAATTATGTATTTATTTGGGAGTGTATTGCAAGTTTCCATTTTAAATGCTGTTTTTTATTTATATTACTAACACTCTGATAAATGCTTTGGCAGACATTTGTAATTTTGTTTTAACTCATATTGCATTTAATTTAGATAACTTTATTTGCATTTCTGACAGACCATATATCTTTTGGCTGGAAATTTATGTGTTGTTTTGTTTTTTCTAAATCAGACATTTGATTTCTTTTTTTTTAAGATTATGTAAATGGTAACCTTTTCTTGTTTTATTTTCTTGTCTTTTATTGGAATAAACCTTAATGATCTTGACCATGAACATTTATGAGATGTTCTGCAGACATTTGGCATTCTTAGTCCCAGTGGTTTTTGTCCTGGCTAAGGAATGTTCACCTGTGCTGTTTTGTGTATTCCCTACAAGACCACTTTGTTTTGAAGTCTCTGAGTGGGGAAGTAGGAATTAGTATTTATAAATTTCTAGCTGAAAGAAATTATAAATTCCCTTTTAAAATCATAGGTGAGAAAACAAACTTATCTACCAGGGTGTTTAATTTCAATTCTCATGTACACTCTCTGATAAATATGCTAGAGAAATCTAGGTAAACCTTATACTTTTGTTAGCTTGGGATTTCATTATTCTTTTTTAAATTTAATAAATTATAAAGTTATTTAAAATTATCTTGACTGATGTTTGTCTCTGTATTCTCTTCTCAATTGTATGAATAATGTTAAAGGTCTCTTTCTTTCTTTGAATCTTGCTTATATCATTTATCATTATCATTAACTTTGATCACCATAAATTAAATTTTCTAGGTAGTAAGTGACCTAGTGACACTCTTGGTGATCAAAAGAAGATAGAACTGACCAGTACAATATATATATATATATATATATATATATATATATATATATATAATATATATATATATATGTATATAATATAGAGAAAATTATAAAATATATATAAAATATAGTACCCATTATAAAATATTATATATATATATAAATGATTTAATGGTAAATACAATATTATGGAAATATATGTAACATTAAGTTTAAAAAATTTGAAATTCAGTTAAAGCTGATGAGGATTACCATGTATTCGAAAGTGCTACAAAAGAATTTAAACTATAATATTGTATTTACCATTAAAATTTATATATATATCATTAAATATACAGATTACATTGTTAATTTATCAAACTACCCTTTTCTCAATTTCCTTCTATTCCATTATATATATATATATGAAAAACAAAAAACACAAGTTAAAAAACTTGCTAATGCTTGTATTTATGATAACAGATGGCGTTCTACCAAAAACACTGTCAAGCGTAGTTTTCTGTTTGCGCAAACGTCAGAGCGAGCATTCACTATCTCTAACTTTAATTCCACTTTCAGATCATGATTTCAAGCTATTTGCTATCGTCAGTGAAAGACAGGAATAAGAAACTAGATCTAAACACAAACTCTGAGCATTTATGAAACAGTTTCTATTCAGATTGCAAGCGTGAATCTTTTAGACACGTTAATGTCTTCAAACTCAGCATAGCAAGCCAGATAGCTACATGGGTCTGATCTCAGTTCAGCATCACCACATAGTAAAAGCCTCTTCAATACACATCATTGCAAGAAAGACCTCAAAGGTACATTTATGAAAAACAAAAAACACAAGTTAAAAAACTTACTAATGCTTGTATTTATGATAACAGATGGCGTTCTACCAAAAACACCATCAAGCGTAATTTTTTGTTTACACAAACGTCAGAGCAAGCATTCATTATCTCTAACTTTAATTCCACTTTCAGATCATGATTTCAAGCTATTTGCTATTGTTAGTGAAAGACAGGAATAAGAAACTAGATCTAAACACAAACTCTGAGAATTTATGAAACAGTTTATATTCAGCTTGCAAGTGTGAATCTTTTACACATGTTAATGTCTTCAAACTCAGCATAGCAAGCCATATAGCTAAATGGGTCTGACCTCAGTTCAGCATCACCACATAGTAGAAGCCTCTGCAATATACATCATTGCAATAAAGACCTCAAAGGTACATTTATGAAAAACAAAAAACACATGTTAAAAAACTTGCTAATGCTTGTATTTATGATAACAGATGGCATTCTACCAAAACACCATCTTTCTTGCAATGATGTATATTGCAGAGGCTTCTACTATGTGGATTCTGAACTGAGATCAGACCCATGTAGCTATCTGGCTTGCTATGCTGATTTTGAAGACACTAACGTGTCTAAAAGATTCACACTTGCAAGCTGAATAGAAACTGTTTCATAAATGCTCAGAGTTTGTGTTTAGATCTAGTTTCTTATTCCTGTCCGTCACTGATGATAGCAAATAGCTTGAAATCATAATCTGAAAGTGGAATTAAAGTTAGAGATAGTGCTCACTCTGATATTTGTGTAAACAGAAAACTACGCTTGACTGTGTTTTTGGTAGTACGCCATCTGTTATCATAAATACAAGCGTTAGCAAGTTTTTTAACTTGTGTTTTTTGATTTTCATAAATGTACCTTTGAGGTCTTTCTTGCAATGATGTATATTGCAGAGGCTTCTACTATGTGGTGATGCTGAACTGAGATCAGACCCATGTAGCTATCTGGCTTGCTATGCTGAGTTTGAAGACATTAACATGTCTAAAAGATTCACGCTTGCAAGCTGAATAGAAACTGTTTCATAAATGCTCAGAGTTTGTGTTTAGATCTAGTTTCTTATTCCTGTCTGTCACTGACGATAGCAAATAGCTTGAAATCATGATCTGAAAGTGGAATTAAAGTTAGAGATAGTGAATGCTCGCTCTGATGTTTGTGTAAACAGAAAACTACGCTTGATGGTGTTTTTGGTAGAACACCATCTGTTATCATAAATACAAGCGTTAGCAAGTTTTTTAACTTGCGTTTTTTGTTTTTTATAAATGTACCTTTGAGGTCTTTCTTGCAATGATGTATATTGCAGAGGCTTCTACTATGTGGTGATGCTGAACTGCGATCAGACCCATGTAGCTATCTGGCTTGCTATGCTGAGTTTGAAGACATTAACGTGTCTAAAAGATTCATGCTTGCAAGATGAATAGAAACTGTTTCATAAATGCTCAGAGCTTGTGTTTAGATCTAGTTTCTTATTCCTGTCTTTCAATGATGATAGAAAATAGCTTGAAATCATGATCTGAAAGTGGAATTAAAGTTAGAGATAGTGAATGCTCGCTCTGACGTTTGTGTAAACAGAAAACTATGCTTGACGGTGTTTTTAGTAGAATGCTATCTGCTATCATATATATATATATATATATATATATATATATATATATATATATATATATATATATATATATATATATATATATATATATATATATATTGTGACCTTCTGGTTTGGCACCAGAAATAGTCATTGTAGTAGTGTGGTAGTATATCAGTAATATCTGATAGAATCCTCTAAAAAAATGAATTAACGTGAAATTTTTAAAAAAATTTATTTTGACTTAAAACTGTAATAGTAAGTGTAGGTGTAATTAAAAAGATTTCTTAAATGTTTGGTATCTTGTTTTGGGGTATAATCAGTAATAGAATAGGGGGATGGCTTGTTATATATATAGTCAGTGCAGTTTAGGTTGTTACTTACTTGTTTTATTTGCTCATAAAGCAGTATTAAATTTTGTTAGAATGATTTTTTAGTCCATTTGTTTTATACATTTTAAATTTATAGCATAAACAGTAAAATATGTTTCACTCATCATCATTCACATTGTCATTTCAGTCAGTATAGTATAATACCTATACCATATTACTACTGAATATTCATGCATTATCCAACTTCATTTTTCATTCACATGTTTCATTAAGTCATTAAATATCCCACATCACATTCAAATATTTAATTATTTCAATAACAGTATTAAAAATCTACCTTAATTACATTTTAAATAAATCAATAAATTATGGACAGGTGAATTATATAATGACAAATACTGTAAAATATTTTATTTATTAAAACAATTGTCATCGATTTTATTCTACTGCTTTAAAAAACATTTAATTATTGGTTCAATATTTTTTTTTCCATTTATTTAAAAGACAAAATAATTTTTTTTCTATTTTTTTTTTTTTTTACTGTCTAAAGTTTTTGCATACTTAAGAAGATTTGCAAGGGGGAGGAGCAATTGACAATCTTTTTCTGATGATGTTAACATTATCATAAACAATTGGAAGAGAATAATATGATGTAATGATTATTAAAAAGTTTATAAAAGGAATACTTATTACTTTTAAAAAATCAGTCTATTTTACTACTTCAGTCAGTCAATTATTAGAACTTTTACAAGAGCCATTATAGCTAACCAAAGACAGCTATAACTAAGTTATTTAGCAAAGTTTAATAGTAAAATTATTTTCCTCTTCCAGAGTTCAAGTTAAAAATTTAAGTATATTATTTGTTTGCGAAATGTGTCCTTAAAAACCACTAAAAGATACATCAATTTTGCTCCAGCTGATCGTTTAAATTGTCCCAATGTTATGCTAAAGTATACATAAGTGTTATATTCTATTATTCAAGATAAATTATTATTTAAGAAATGGAAATGCTTAATAGGACTGTAAAATTGTTTTATTTAAATTTAAAATTAACAGGGAAGGATAAAAGAATATTTCTTTATTTTATAACAATTAAGTATTTAAGCTTTAATTATACTATGAAGGGAACAATTGCCACATGCTTCATTTATGTGTGTGAAAAATGTGAACTATCATTGAATGTTCTCAGAACTTTAATGTACAATGTTCATGTCAAATATAAAAGAAAACTCAAAATTTAAAATATACATAAGGAATATGTAATTTTATTGTCATATGTCTTAGAATAGCAGCATAATTATTTATATTTTTACCTTTGTAAAAGAAAAATATAAGATTAAATATGTCATTAAATGTACTTTAATACTTATTTGTTCTTCTAGACTAGTAGGATGAATGAAATTATCAATGGATAAAGTTATGTGACATTGTATCTCAATAAATATTATTAATTAAATAACTATGTATATTTCTGAATGGCTTTATGATTGTGAAATTAAATGTTAAATATATCCTAGGAATAAAGTATAACCTTCTATTTTATTTTCATTATGAAATATATTGTTTATTTAAGGAAATTCATTATTTACAATGTCAATAGCAATTCATTAGTTGATAACTAAATAACATTGAATATGCTCACATGGATTCAACAAAAATAATATTGTGTTGTTTTCTCCTGCAGGAATTGTACTGTTCTGTGTTAATATTTGTCTTGTGCAGTATAATTATTTTTCTTATCTATTTGGAGACATGACAAGGAAAGTCGTGTAAAAACTTTTATAAACTTTTCATTTCTTATCATTTGGAAAGAAAAAAAAGAGAACTTTATTTTATTTAACCCTTAAACCGCTAATTAAATCATTGGTTGTATGAGGTAAAAATCAAATCTTTTAATTGGCCAACTCACAAACTGAAGACAAAGCCTATTGTTAAAACATATTCGCCTATAATATTAAATTCAACTCAGATACGTTTATAAAAAGTATATAATTAATTTTTCAGGTCATGAAGAAAACGAAAGTTCTTTCAAAAATAAATTGCTATTTATTTATTCTAAGATATTCTATATCGGCAACATAAAAGTTATAATGTAAACAAAAAGATCGACTTTTACGTTATAGAAAAGTAAATATTTCTTTTTACTACATCTTCAATATATTTACTTAAATCTTCAATATTTTTCGAAAATAATTTTGTTTTTTTATTATTCTCTCTGAAAATTATGTTTAATTTCCATAAATATTATTTAATAATAATTTAAATCGTATTCGAAATGAAAATCTCAGCGTTTTTCTTTATTTTCTTTGATCAGGCAGTTTCTTTGTTCTTTCCAGCCAATCAGAATGTCTTTTTCGGCTGAGAGCATGCTAAGAACCAATCACAAATAATGTTCCTTCTTTGTTTAGGTTTAAATGCGTTTTTTTTTATTTTTTACTTCTAAAATAAATCGGAAGATGTCACGATCGTACAGAACTTTTAAAAACGAATTCAATACGTATTTAACGAATTTTATCGTATGAAAACGAACTGAGTTAGAGTGATTTTAGATGTCGACGAGGAGTCTCGTCGAGCGCGGGAAAAGGGTTAATAGCATATTAGATAGTATTAGTTAAGGAATGTTTTATTATTTTAAATATGTTTATTATATGTATTATTATTATTAAATTTGTTCTACAAGAACCTCAAATAGCATAATAAAAAATACATTATGCTGGTAATATTATATTATTATTATTATTATTATTATTATTATTATTATTATTATTATTATTATTATTATTATTATTATTATTATTATTATTATTATTATTATTATTATTATTATTATTATTATTATTATTATTATTATTATTATTATTATTATTATTATTACTTTAATATGAAGTTTGGTCGTGTGTTAGTAACACACACTATGGTAAAACCAATGGAAGAGTTCATTCAAAGGGGTGAATAATTATTTTAAAAAAAATGTTCATTATATTAAATCTTACCGAATATATTTGATTTATAAATTAGAAAACTATTATTTTCAAGAATCATTTCAGCTATAACATACAATTTTATTATTTATTTGGATTCAATTTAACTACAGATTCTTGCCAATATTAATGTATTATATTAAAAAAATATGTTGCTTTGTCCATAGTAATTAGTATTTTATTCTCCAATTGTTCTTTGAACATCACCAAGTCCTAAATATTGTCAGATATGAGATATTTTATTCTTTATTAATTCTAGCAGTAATAATTAATATTTTAACAGTAATTCTTTGCTTACTGTGTTTTTAAATGGTCTGTATATCACATGCTTATACGTGTGTGTGTCTATTATTAAACTTATTTATAATTATATGTAATTGCCAGTGAAAATGATTTTAAATCAATCGGATTCGGAAGGAAAAGAGGATCAATCATTTGAAGAATTAGAAAGTTGTTTAAGAGAGAATTATTATTTCTTTGTTATGACTGAATGAAAAGTATTTTGTGGCTATATGCTATAAAGTTTACAATGTTTATAATATTTTATGGGATTGAATCAGTGTATTTGTTAGTTGAATATTTAATATGGGTAGTTTGCCCAGTGCAGTATAGTGTAGTGTATGGAATTGAATAATCCTTTTCTTATCCATGTATTGGAGTATTTTGATAGGAGTGGATTGAGTCCTCCTTTTATATTTGATATATTGAATTAAAAGTGTATGAAGCTAGAGATGTTTTCTCCCTGATTTTCATGTGGTGATGAGTTATTCCACCAATTATTTAGTCTTAAAGATAGACTTGGAGGTTATTGTTATATTACCTGTTTTGAATTATATAAATCTGTTATCCCATGTGTGTATTGGATGTTTTCCAGCTTATGCTATAGCCTAGTGTTTGATGGTTTATGATAAAAAGGAAGAATAAAAGGAAAGTATAGTGTCTTATAAAACATCTGTATTATAGTTGATAAATAAAGATTGATTGATCTTCACTTCCAACCGTATTATGATTATATTGAAATATCATAAGCAAACCGATTAGATTGATTAACATTATTTATTTATTTTCTTTGACACACAGCATAATACAGATTCATGCACAGATTGTTAATTTTGATATAAAAAAATTCATTATTAATGTAGAACTTTACTTATCATGTTAAAATATTTTGTAGTAATCATTTAAGCTTCATCTCATTGATTTTTATCATTTAATCATAATTTGCATAAATAATTAAGCAAAGATAGGACATTAGTTAATGAATACAAAGATTTACTTTATTTTGGCAAAGCAGAACCTAATTATTCAATAGTATACTGTACCTTAAAATTACAAAGGAGAATACATTTAATTAATAGAAGTATTCATTTTCTTTGGTAAGATAACCCAATATTATTCTTAGTTTAAATCCCCTTATTGTAATTTTATTTAAGATATGTTAGAGTAACAATACAAAATCTTAATTTGTCCAGTAATTAGAATATTAATCTATGTTGTTGTTATAAATTTTTAGTTAGGAAATGAGTGATATTCAGCTAAATAGCTGAATAAAAGATATTTTAGTAAACAGTTACTAAAAGTGTAAGGTCATATTTATTTTGTTTTATTTTTGTAGAAGTCTATCAGAAATCACTGATAGCTAAAGAGCCATTTCTTTACAGTAAATAATAGGGACTTATTTAGTTCATTTAATGTTTCAAATAAAATGTTTACCAATCTATCAAAATGCTCTGATGAAAATATATAGTAGATGTAAAAGTTAATGAATCATGTTGTATTATATCTTCTTGTATAACCTGTACTCAATGATATGAAATCCCTTTGGAATTTTTGTTCATAACAATAAAAGAAAAGTAGATGTTGATTTAACTATTTTCTATTTGATTAATAAATATTTTGTTATCTAAATTTGTATTTGGAGTTTCTTCTATAACATTCATTCGTGTTTCACACTTCCACACATGCTTATACATTTATTTTATTTAATGTAACATAATTGTATTTTATTTAATTATAATAAATCTCAAGATATGATGATGTTGATTTCCTTGATTCAAACACTATATGAGATGCCAATTACCTACTGATCATTTTTAAAAGGGTTTTGTTATTTAATTTTTGTTTAGATGATGAATTGAAATCAAAATGTGCCCGGTTTCTTTCATTATCTAACTGCAAGTATCTAATTAGGGTATTGTTTGGTTTATAATATTATTTTCATAATGTTAAATAATAATTTGAGGTATAGAAATGTTAGATCAAGCCATACCATAAGTTAATTCCCTGAGATCTTCAATTTTAATTTAGATTAGATAATAAATTCATTTAGCCAGATTAGATTAGTGAGTAGTTAAAATTTAGTAGTGATAGGTTTAGTTTGAGTTTAGATCTAGTGAATTATACATTACAATTTCTAAAATATTATTTTTTTATTTTATTTTAGTTATTAGTTTAATTGTATAATATAGTAGAGGTTGTTCAGGGCATATGGATGATGGGAGGAGGTGAAATAAAGTATAATTAGTTAATTTTAGCTGGTAGAATTTTACCAATTTAATTTTTGTCTAGCATAGAACTTAATAGATGTTTATTCCTATTAGTAATAATATTTTCTCCCACATCTAATGTACATTGTACACCTCATACACCTCTGTATCCCTCAACTGAGTTAGTTTTAGGTGAAAGCTTTAATTAAGAGCCTCATGAATAGATTTAGGTAAAGTTAAATAAATATTTTATTCTATGATCCATAGAATTGGCGCCCCCGGGTAATTGTTAGTGTTGGTGATAGGTGTGAGGGGTTACTATATATATATATATATATATATATATATATATATAGATAAACCATGAATATATATATATATATATATATATATATATATTCATGGTTTAATTTATCAAGAATAGTATAGTAAGTAATTGTTATTCTCAATGTTTATGATTTATACTTTATAGAATTTGAAAGCAATCATTGTACAGAATTGATAGCAATTCAGAAATAATAAAATGATGTCTACAAAATAATTCTTCAATTCTGAAGATAGTGACAATATATTTTTTTTACTAAAATTAAGTACCAATAAAAAGCTATATTTTAATAAAATATTCTTTTTGCAATTCATTTGGTTAATTGAAGCACCTAAAAATACATTTACTAATCTCATAAACTGTTACTATGGAATAAATGATATTTATGGTATGTTATAACTTATTATGACCAAATGACTTTTGTCAAAATTGAATATCTCATATTACATAGTGCACTAGCATATTATCATTATACTATCTACAGACAATGACAACCAAGTGCCATTTTTCATTACAAATAGTGTTCAACTTGGCAGTTCAAGAAATTATTTGGATCGGTTTATCGTTTATATATTTTACCAATTCAATAATTATATAAGGTAACTCTTCATAATGACTTGATAAATTGATGGTTATCATGAATTCTAATATGTAGATCTGTAATCTAAATGTTTGTAATGCATGAGATTTAAATACATATACTGCACTTTATTTATAATGTAAATATGAAACTATGTATGCCCAAATGTAATACTGTAAACAGATGTAACTTTTTCCTTCAGTTAATAAACTCCTTTTGAAAGGAAATTGATTAAAGTAATTTACCTTTATATATGTGATAAACATCTGCAAACTTACTAATAGAACATATGACTAATCATTTTTATTATAAATTCTCACATAGTTATCTTCTGTTTTTAACCATTGAGCTCAAAAGAAAAATAAAGTATGATTTTCACATACTTTCTTAAACAGTTGAGTGATTTTTTTGGAGCATCCTCACTCACACATACATTGAAGACTATTTATTGATTATTTTGGGAGGCATTCATAGTCAAGTACGTATTCTGAAGGATGAACTGGTTTTGTCTTAGTTTTTAAATTGTTTATAGGATTCTTTTCTTTTTTCTACAGTTCTTTTCAAAATTTTCTACTTTTACTTGATCTTTTTTTCTCTTTGTATTTTATATAATTACTAATGCTTTCCATTATATCGAAAGAAAGTCTTTTTTCTTGATAAGCTACATCTATAAGCAAAAACATTCAAAGCCAAGGCTGTGTTAACTTTCAGTTTCAATAGGCTTTTCTTGGACAGCTTTTAAGGATAATTCTGTTCAGATACGTTTTACAGCAAACTTATATCCCAGAAATTTGGGCAGTTGTAACGATTTAAATTTTATCCACTATTTATTAAATTTCCAATAACTGAAAATTTTAGACAACACTATGATAATCCTTTCTTATTCTGATTAATTAATAGAAACTTCTTTAACTTCAAAGATTCTAAAACACATTTTAGGAGGAGCAGATAAGGCAACTGCTCTTTTCAAAATATCGATCTAATGTGCTTTTTAAAATTTAGACTTAAAATACTTTTCTCAACTAATAATTAATCCTGATCAAACAACAAATGTTTTTCTGATAAACCGTTAATTTTACTAAATCTGTCTTAAAAAATTAAATAACTTATTATTATTTTTTACAAAATCAGTTAATTATCTTTAATTCTCTTACAAATCTAATAAGCATAACTTTATAAGCAAGCTCACTCTCTTACAATTTTAAAAACATGACAGGATTTTTTATTTTTCTTTTAAAGTAAAATCAAAACAAAACAAAACATTTTAATGTCAATTTGCATAAATTTATTATAATTGTGTAAATCTATTAAAGTTGGCAAACGTAGCAAAAATTAGAATGTATATTAAGTTAGTCATATTTCGTTTCTTACATTATAACACTAATTACTTGTTCTAAGTATTAATAATTTAACATTCATTCCGTTTTAATGAAGAAAATGCTTATTTATATTAGAAGATTATAAGATGTCAAATCAACATTAGTTTTAGAATATTTGTAACTGTACATAATTCTCCGCCCGAAAATGAAACAAAAATAATCATACAATTTAAATCTTAATTTTCTTTCTTTAAATCCATCTCCTTTTCCTTTTCATCTTTTATTTACAATTTTGTTCAATTTTCTAGTTACTATTCATTATATTTTTATCACATGATTTTATATATTAAATTTAATATTTTCAACAATATATGCTTATATCAGCTTGTTCAGTTAGTCATCGTTTTAATCACTTTAAAATTATTATTTTTTCATAATAACTTTCATTTAAAATATGATCTTTATAAAACTAAATTATTGTTGTTCTCTTAGCAACTAAAAAAAAAAAAACGTAACTTGCTTCAAAGAAATAAAAATGCCATGGAATGTTTTGAAAAATTCCTGTGTACTTACATCTCTAGAACCACTATCAAACTCTCGACTGAACTATAGCTATCAGCATTTATAAAGTAATTTAAAAATGCTTCTGTAGTATAAATAATGTATCTTAAAATTTTTATGTGATATATAGATACAAACTAGGATAATTAATTATTAATAAACTGATAAATATATCAAAATGTCTTTATTGCAAATAACTTAATACGCAATATTCATCAACACAAAATATTGATCTTGGCAGATTAATGATAGCCTAGGAGATCCATTTGTTTGATATTCAATCTACACCACTTTTTTGAGTTGCTATGTAAAATTCTAAAGTGTCAATAGATATAACACACATTGTTTATGCTCAGATAATGCATAATGGCACAAATTCTCTAACACTCTAAAAATACCCACACTCATTAACTCTCTTTTATATTTTCTGCAATTGGTCATTATTTTGCTGTTTTTGTGGACATAAATTTTCCACATTATAAGAGCCACTTAGCATCATTTTCATTCTTTCTCAAAAATATTTTTACCATATTCTTTTATGACTTGATAAAGATCTTTCTCTGTATTTTCCCTGTTTATATTTGACAGTATTGGTCTCTATAATACTGGTAATATATTAATTTTTATATGAGTTTATTTACAGCATGTTTATTTGCTTTTACACATTGCTTTCAGTGTACTCTAAATATTTGACTTATTTCCCTGAAGAATGTGTATATATAATTTATTTTATACTATATTATAATTTCTAGCATCTTTTTTAATAATTATATATATTTTTTACAGATGATGAAATCAATAGGCCTTTATTGTCTTTAATATAAGTCTCAATCTTTATATCTGCCCAGTTATTTTTAATAATAATGGTATTCACATGATTTAAGATATTTTCCGCATCTCCAGGATCATTGCTTATTTCTTCACTCAAAACTGGGTTTTTATTTGCTTCTATGTAACTTTTTGTATCCTTGTATTAGTACTTAAATATGATGATTCCTTGAGTGATCTGTTAGAAATGTGTTGTTGTCTTGAAATTAGATGACTTTGTGATTAACTGGATACAGGAGTTTTTCATACACTATTTTGTGCTTTTCTATCTTTTTTTAGTTTTGCCATTATGGTCTAAATCAGCTGAATGTCATTTACATAACCCAACAATATGTAACTAAGTAGGTTTTATGTTTTTCCTTACTCATTTGTAATTCAGTAAATAGGGAAGGTTACTATACACAAAAGATTAAAAATTATGATTTTTTTTACTGCTTAGCATTGCTTTTAACCAGGCCAGTCATATTTATAGCACAATAACAGGTGTGTGAAAGAAAGCCTGTAAATTTACTTATACCACTTGTACAACAATGCAATGCAAGAGTCTTTTTTATTTATCACTTGGATGATGTTTGTGATAAACTATGCCTCTTTGTATTTTTTCTTTTGGTCATTAAGTTCAATGCAAACAACTTTAATGTAAAGCAGATTGAAATGATGCAACTTTATCTCACACTCTAAAAATAATCATTATGTTAGAGTCTATTTTAATGCATTTGTATCTATACTTGTGCTGTGCTAATCTAGTAGTGCTGTCAGCACAGGACTTACCATAGTAAATTGCATTGCAAGTGCATTTGTTGAAGTTAATTTTGTAGATTATTGGAAAGACTGTTCTAAGTGTAATTTATCTTTGATGTTATTAAATAATTGATTGAGATGAGGAGGCATCCTAAATCTAATGTTGAATTGTTTCAAGCAAAACATTTTTAACTTTTGTGATGCACTTGGTATAAAAGGAAGACTAATCCATGCATTAGTATTATTGTAGTTTAATAGCCTGGTATTTGTTGTGGAATATAATTTTTAAGATCCTTTTAAATACCTAATTTTAATTAGTTATTTGATGTAGTTGATCACAGACAACATTCAGACTCATGCATTACATTATCTCCAAAGTGGTATATGCAAATTTGCAGACTTGTATTTCAATTAATCTACATGTATGTTTTTCTACATAGCTTTCTTTCTGCAATGGATATGACCAGCCTGGCTGAAAGCAATGCCAAACAGTGAAAGTAATTATAATTTTAATCTTTTATGAATAGAGGAGCTTAACCTATTTATTGAATACCCAATGACAGTTTTATGACATAGCAAACATAATTTTTCCTCTGACCATATTTTCCAAATTTAGCAAGCTCATACAAATAGCACTGAAAAATTCACCTATTTTATGTATACTTCAAAATTTTTATCTGCTCTACTTTAAAGATCATTGTGCTGAATTATTCACAATCTGTTCTTTCATACAAAAAGCAGTCAGCATTCCTAATTTTGCCATTTATTATCTAAAAACTGGACATAGCTTTCATCTCTCATCATTCTTGCAAGATTTGATACTGAATTTTTTCCTGATTTTTTTTTTATTCAAAAATTGTTTAATACAAATTCTATACTCTACATGTGAATGAACTAGGTTTCTGAAATTTTTTAGAGGGGTTTTGAAGCTGATTATATGCCAATATTACTAGCTCCTTTTGTTTTAACCAGTTCCGATAAAAATAACTTTCTAAGCTATTCAAGGGCTACATGTGTATTTTATTTGCAATATCTCTGATAACATGTATATTCAAAAATTTATTGTTGCTATTGTACATCTGACTATCCTATCTTTCTACTGACACTTCTTTCTGAATTTATTCTTCATTTTTTTCTTTTTCAATCCTTCTCTATCTTTCAATTTTCAATTTTCTCTAGAAGATCCTGCATACTTAATTAGATTCACTTTTTACAAAATGTCACATACATTTTTTTTATAATTTCTATCTCCTGCTGCACCTACTCTTGTGCTGTAGAATAATTTCTTTCTTGATGTTTACCATGATCAACTACATTATTATTTGACTTACTTGATCATTTCAAACTTTTTTGTGCTATTGTGATTTTTTTTTCATTTCTCGTCAGTGGGTTTGGAATACCAAGATATTTCTCTTTATTTCTTCTATGACTTTTCAATTTTCTGTCTGAATCACTTGTTATTTTGTATCCATTTTTAGTTGAATTTTTTTGAATTTTGCATCAACTTTCTTTTGCATTTTTTTTGTATTTTATATCACTTTTCTTGTGCATTTCTTCCACAAATTCATTGTTTTATTTTTTAAAATTTCTTTTAAATTTATTTCCATCAAAATGTAAGAACTTTGCTATTGAGTTTTTAACATTGTTTTTGATCCAGCTTTGCTGATTGTCCTATCTCTTGTGTTGCTGATTGTTAACCTATTCAACTGTTGTTGTATTTTCTGCTCTATCTTAATTGATATTGATCTGATTATCATTGATTTATTTCCCTTTTATTGTATTTTTTCCATCATTTTTTATTTTGTTCATTTATAAAAACAAAATTTTTATTTATTTATTTATGATGTATTAATAATTCAATCATCATATAATAAACCCATTAATGCATTAATCAAAAGCAGCTCACTTTCTAAACTAAACATTTCCCAAAACTATTCACCTATTTTTTATCTCTGCCTATTATATGATTTTTTTTTATTTCTATTGTGCGAGTACTGATATGTATGTGACTTCTGATATTCTTATTTATTTATTTATTTAATTGTTTAAAATAATTATCAGCATTACACCATTGTTTTTTCCAGGTTATAGTAATGGTACAGAATAGTTATAAAGTTATCATAAGTATTATGACAAAATATAATAACAAGTTTTATCATCATTTTTGATTATATAGATAGGATGACTTTATTATATTGAGTTCAAGTCAGATAGCAAAAGGTAGTGTTGGAGACCAGAAGTTGACCCTCACCAGGACAAATTTTGGTCATGGTTTGCAATGGTATATGATATGGTACACAAATATAATAAACTTCAATTGAGATTAAACAGTTTGATAGAACCATAGAGCCACTAATAGAAACAAAATACCAATTATTTTTAGTCCATTAAAATTAATTTATATATGAAATATATTGATAAATACTGACTTTGACTACTTTTTACATCAAGTATTATCGTTAATTAAAAATATGATACCCACCTTTTTTATATCATCTCTATATCAGTCAAACTATGAATAATGTGATGATGATGGATTTATATTTATTGTGAATGCAAGCTATAAATTTAAAAGTTTAGCACTATAACCATCACAAAATTACTGAACCAGATGATGTATTATCTACGTTCAAAGTATTTGTTGCTTTATATATGCTAATTAGATGTTATTTATAATAAACAAAGCTTTTTTATCAATTTTATAAAATGCAAAGTTATTCTTTTTTTTTGCAAGTAATTATGTCATTTAGTTTCATCTGTTCAGTAGTCTGCTTCAGAAACTAAAAATATTTACTTATATATGATAACATAGAAATAAAATATTTTAATCCTATAATCTCAAGGTATACAAACTAACTTTGTACAAATATTTATTTACCAAACTAATAAAATTATTTTATTTGTAAGTGTATATAAAATTATTTTTTTTATAAATATTAATTATAATAATAAGATATAATTTTAAGATGAATTCTTATATTTGATTATTTTCCTAAATGAAATGAAAATGTTATTTTACATAAATAGATATAATTATAGTAAAATATCTTGTTTCTACAAGATCATATCTATATTTAAATTGATATTTGTTCTGAACAAGACTGATGTGCAAAACTGTAAACACATAAAATTATTTAAAGCAAATAATGTATTTGCAATGTATAAAATGAAAAAATAGAGGTGATATTAATTATAATTATAGATGTTAATAGGTAATTCATAAGAAATAAAAAAGGAAATAATATTTTTTAATAAAGTGAATATTTATAAATAAGTATTTCACCATTTTTCTCAAATAAGACACAATAATTTCATGATATTTAAATAAAAAAAAAACAAATTTATTTAAAATATTTTTTCTTTTCAAATCATATTTTATTTTATGAATCATTTTTTATTGGGATTTTCCTACAATGTTTTGACCATATTTATCTTGTAAATTGCTTAGATTCTAATGAGTTAATAAAATTGTAATGTAAGAATAACAAAAATGAAAAATATTTAAAAGATAAAAATTCTAATATATACCTACTGTATAAAAAATATAAGCATTCAAATTTTTAAATGAAGGTGCTGGAAAATGTTAGTTCTTATAAAGAAATATTAATTAAAGAAAGTTTATATAATAATGAGAAAGGATAGTTCTAAATAAAAATGACAAAAGAAATGTGATGTAACTATACAAGAGTAATTGCAATAATTGAAGAATATTTTATATAAAAAGTTTTAAAAAATGAAATGTAAAATGATGAAAATAAATATGAAAGTAAGCAAAAAATAAGTTATATATACATTTTATGATTAAAACAAGTGTATTAGAAAATTTTGTTTAAGTTATGTTAAAGTAAAAATCATTAATATAAATGCTTACTTGAAAATAGTTGATGAAAGGATCTTTATTATAAGTGTATTGTGTCTGTTATGAATGACTTTTATTGCAAAATATATTGTTGCAATATTTATTTATTTTTTTACACTGAATAAATATCTTTAAATATCAGTATTTTATTTTGTTAAGTACATTTTATTTATTAAAATACATTTTAAAAATATACATATGTATAAAAATTTTTATATAAATAATTAGTTATAAGTCATCAAATGTATATATATATATTTAAAATTAGATTTTGAATATTGTAACTAACAATAATAAATGTTTATTTATAACTAAAAGAGTGTGTATGAATGTTTATCTTAGTTTGCTTTTTTTAAAAAATTAAACTTTATTTTAATAAGTTTATTTTGTTTTAGAAAAGATAGTGTAATAACAACATTATTTAATAGGAAAAGAAAAAAGAAAAATGAATATATTATTTAAAAATATATTTTATTAGTTTGTAAAGTAAATATTTTAATTTTGGAATTTTAAAATAATTATTATGTAAAGATTTTAAATTTGTTTTTGAAATATGCCCAGTACATAGAAAATATGTTTGAATGGATAATTGTTGCTTCAGAATACATTTGATGGTTTCCACAGTTATTTATCTTATTATCTAAATAATGACTCAAAATCAAATGTTATAGAGGTACTCTCAGTTTCTTGAAAATGACTTTATAATTCTATTTATCTTGGTAAACAAGTAACAATGGAGAGGTGAAAAACCCAATATGTTGCCCACAACCACTTACTAGACAAATGATTCATTAAGGAAAAACTTTAAACATATTTGCCATATATATATATAGTGACCTTTTCTTCAGGTCCCTGTATTAAATAATCAAAAATTTTAAATCATAATAATATATTTAGCATTAAAATCTTAACAAGTGGCTTTTACTAAAGACTGTTCTGGATGCACTAGGAAATCTGCTTGAGTGGAGATGAGATTTCAAACCCAGTGTGCTTTGACTAGGGATAAAATAACAATTTAAAAGTATTGTTATTAACTGGGAGATAAATATATTGCTATTTTATTATTGTTGAATAGCAATTGAAATAAATAAATTAATTAATTAAATTTGTAAATCTTGTAAAATGAATCATTATAGTTAATTCTTAAGCATATTTTTTGTAGTGAATTGAAAATGGTCTTGCATAGTATGAGTAGTTATTAAAAATGAAGGTAGAGGGGGTAATAGTAATATATTCACACAAAGGTTATTGGTCCATTTGGCACCACAATGCATTGTAATTCAAGCTATATAGTATATAACAAAGTTGTAAGGGGGGGGTGATTAAGAAGAAGAGAATTAGAATCAACAGACTTCAAATCTAATCATATAAAATAAGGAATAAAAAGCTGAAAAATCAGAGAAAAAATTGGAATCCATTTGAATGTGATTATAAAATATTGTTTCTTTAAAATGATTGAATAGAAATCTAAAAGCCTTGCTATAATTTCAACACTGTTTTCTGTCGATTGATAGTTCTTGAAAGTCATACTATAAAGGAGAAATAGGAACCATGTGGATCAATAATGACTTTAATAAATATTACTTCAAACTCAGAACAATTCAAAAAAAAGTAAGCTTTTGCTTTTATTTTGTTCATATTTTTAAATTCTCAGATTTAAAAATGCTGCACAAATTATTTACGTTTAAAGGAAAGAGCTGATAATGTTTATTTTTCACACCACTTTTATTATCCAGCAGAGGAGTACTTTGCTTGTAAATTATAATTTCAATAAAATAATTCAAAATAATTTTAAAGAAAAACATCAAAAGATAAAATAAACAAATCAAAAAAGGCATTTTTGAATCATCTATCTTTTAATATAGTTAAAAGAAAAATGCATGAATTATTTCCTATTCTTTCTTTAGAAATAAAAAACTCATCTGCTAATTTTTCTCTAGTGCCAATTTGTGTAATGATAGAAATGGAAAATTACAGATTAATTAAAATGCTAAGGATATCGTATTTATAATTGGATAAATTCTTTTTAGTATTGCTAAACAGTTACTTTGCCAATGGAAATGTAATAAAATAAATATTTACTTTTAAATTTTTATTGGGAAATATATGTTGTTGTAATAATGTTTTAAAATATTTAAAATGCCCAGATTATTTAAAGATTGTTACAGATATTACCCCAGATGAAAAAATAAAATCAATAAATAATTAAAAAAATTGAATATGTAAAAAATTGTAATAAACTTACCAAGTCATTAAGGAAAATTATCTATAGAAAAGTGAATAAACCAATCTGTTTAATTGTGTTACACTTGAAAGTATTTGAATATTATTTCTCTTTGCTGAAATTGAAGATAATAATCGTAAAATATATATATGTTTTACTTATGAACATTAACTCATTATATCAGTATCTGGATCATTCAGCTCAAAAAGAGAGGACAAACTGTAAATTGAGAAAGAGAAAATACAATGGGAGAAAATGTTTGTTTATTTTTATTTATGACCTAGATCTATTATTGTAATATGTGTTTGTAAGGTATTATTTCAGAAATTCTCTTTTTATTTACTTATTGTAGTATAAAATATATATTGTGTTAAAGAGAAAAAGATGTGTAAAATATATACATCTATTACATGTATTTTTATTTTTCCAGTTGAGGGAAAACATAATATTATATAACGTTCATATAGACAGAGAGAAAGAGAGATTTATCTCTCGTATTTTTTTTATTTAAACATATTTTAATATTTTATTAAAGGATGAACAAACAGACTTAAATTGTTTCAAAGATATACTATAATGATCTAATTGTGTTCTTATATGAAAGAATTAATATAATTTTTTTTTCATTTATTAAGTTTGCCTATGAACATGCCAACTTTAAATATAAAATGTGATTTTTTTTAATCAAACAATGATTCCCTGAGGGATAGATTAATTATTAAAATGATAGCATTGTGGACATAAGCAATGTTTTAGTGACATGTGTGTATTTGACTTTTGATGTCTGTTCCTACTTTAATACACCAAACCTATTCATCTCAAATTTTAATCAATTATTAATTGCACAGAATATGATAATTGCCCTTATCATATTTTGATAATAGAAATGGCTTTAGTATAATGCACTATCTTATAACTTTTGAATTCTAGATTTAAAATTGGTACATACCCTAAAGTCCTAAATACACTGTTGTTTTTTGTAATTTAAGTGCTAGTTCAGCTTAAATAAGGTTCATGATCTTATTTTTTAAGATAGGCTAAACAGTAATAAGTGATACTCTGAATATCATTGTATAGGTTGGTAGTATTGATGAAGAGTATAGTCAATGGGATACCAAGTATTTTTCCATCCCTAAGTTTAGATTAATGTATTGGTTTTATTTCCTGCCATATCTCTAAATAAAAATTTGTAAATATTGTAAATAAATCTTATTGTGTTAAGAATTTATTTAGTTGTCTGTAGTCTTATTACTAATCACCATACACACTATTATTGTTATTGCTATTGACATATCAGAAGATTATATATTGAAATCATCATCGACCAATATAGTATATTTAACTAGTGGTTAATATACCAAAATAATTTTTTTAAGCCCTATCACTTAAAAGTACATCCAATGCATCATCACCCAATAATCAAAATGTTATTAACCTAGAGTACATGTTATTTTAAGCAATATGTTAAAAGATAAACATAATATTGATTTAATCAGTTTAATTGAACGCACAAAGCTATCGTTCACTGATCTTGATCAAATGGTTTATAATTATTTAAAAATAGGAATTTGGTAAGTTATTAGGTTTAGTTATTAAAAATCTATCCCTATTTCATAAATATTAAAATTTATAATTGTTATTAAGTTTATAAATTTTTTTGTGGAACTACTAAATATAGTTGTTAATTTGAGTTTATATTAAGAGCTATTTTGTGTTTTATTTTCGAGTAGTGGTAAAATCCCTCTCACTGACCCAAGTATATTTTGGAGAATGATCTTTGAATGTTTGAACCCTGAGAAGAATTAATTGTTAAGTTTCAAAGTAGAATTTGAACTTGTAGTAACTTTTATAGCTAGTTATTTATGATAGTTGGACTGGAAGTAGATTACTTTCACTATTTTATGAAAGTCAACCAAACTTTAAGGTATAAATTACTTTTTTTGTCATAAAAATGCATAGTTTGTTTTAACATTATTGGAATCCCTATTTTTATTTAGCTTATCTTCGTACCATTTAATACAATATTAGTTTATAGTTTAAGATTTCAGTCTCCATCATTGACATTGTTCTTCAATCTGATCTTGATCATTCTTTTATTTATTCCTTCTCATTTGACATTAATTCATTATCATAAGTGATTAATCATACATTAACTTTTATTCTTTTAGCATCTTAACTATTCATTAACTCTTATTCTATCATCATCTTAATCATACATTAATCTCACATCTTTGTTCTTTTCTCTTCATTCTTAGACTCATTTCATTCTACTATTTAATTATTACTTATTTTCATCATCCATTTAGTCATCTATATTATAATTTACTTATTATTTCATTTATAATTTTAATTTCATGATCATTTCAGAGATATAATTATTAGTTGTTTATTGGCTTGCTGAATATCAAATTTAGCTCATCACATTTTGTTTGTGGCGATTTTAAAGCTGGTTTGACCAGAAGTTATTATCTTTATTAATCTCCTTGTGATCTCCTTTAGATCTATAGTTTCATGCTAGTTTTGTTCAATAAAGGAATCATCTCAATTAGTTTTACATTTTTGTTTCTTTATGCTTATATTCTTGATTATTCGGGTAGTGAAGGTTACAAAAGGGCGGATTTGATGCCATGAAATGTGCAGCCAGATTCATATATATGATTCCAGCATTGCAAGAGATGAACACAAATGTGTATTATAGTGCCAAATGTGAGTCTAGATTAGTGATTAATCCGAGGGAAGGTCACTATATATATATATATATATATATAATATTATATATTATATATATATATATATATAATATTATTATTCAATGTCTGTATTTTTAAAGGAATATACATAATTATATAACTGAATATTTGTAAATACAGTAACTAAATAATTAAAAAATTTATCCACTTAGGAACACTTTCGATTATCTCAGTAATCTGTGTCAACTAAAGCTTTCAAAATCAGAGGTAATCTAAAGCATCCTAAGTAGATAAAATTTTTAATTATTTAGTTACTGTATTTACAAATATTCAGTTATATATATATATGTAAAATAAATAAAATGTCCATTAATTAAAAATAAAATTGTAATTATAATTGAAATAATAAATTTAACGGTTTACAAACTATTACAAACAATTCTTAAATCCGCAGAAGATACTTTCAGTTAATTTCCTAAACCTGCCTCAACTGCCATTATTTTTTTTTTTTGTAAGTTAATGGCAAGTTGAGACAGGTTTAAGAAATTGGTTTTAAGGATTGTTTGTAATAGTTTGTAAACCGTTAAATTTATTATTTCAATTTTAAATATATATATATATATATATATATATATATATGACAACAAAACATATAGAGATGATAAGAGATGGACAATTATAATCTTAAACTAAATTACAACAGATTGTAAAAGAACTAGAAATAGACCACTTGTGAGAAGAAAAAAAGAAGTATGCAGGTGTGATATGGAGAAAAAGGGTTAGAGATCAAAGATGACGGATTAAATTTGGAAAGACATTCATCCTGCATGGGATTGAAAGTGGTTGAAAATAATGAATATGATGGTAATTATATATATTGTGTAACATAATATTATAGACATATGTAATTTAGGTGAAAGCAACATGCATTATAAATTGCAAGCAACCTTCCCCATCAATAATTATGTTAAAAACACAAGTAGCCATCCATATTTTGAGGTTTATTTTCAAATAACCAATAATCATTAGAAGTGCTGTTAATAAAATTAGCTTTTTACTAACAAATATTTGAATAATCAATTCCAGGGAAGATACATTATTTCATTTTTAATCATTTGTGGTAATGAACCACATTACTTTTAAAAAGATGTAAATGTTAAATAATGTAGAATTTTTGATGTGTGGATATATATATATATATATATGTATATATATATATATATATATATATATATGTCATATTATTATTACTATTTGCGGGATATTCCGTGTAGTGAAAAAGCTAAATGCTGACGTTTCAGTACAATATCAAGTACCTTCCTCAGAGCGTCCTCTTTCTCAAATTTGAGAAAGAGGACGCTCTGAGGTAGGTACTTGATATTGTACTGAAACATCAGCATTTAGCTTTTTCACTACACGGAATATCCCGCAAATAGTAATAATAATATGACATCTTTTATCCGTGAAAACATTAGAATTAACATATATATATATAATAAATCGATGCCTGTATTTCTTCAAAATAATATACGCAAATTTTTAAATAAATATTTAAAAATACAGTATTTAAAAGCGTATAAAAATATATCTATAACTATCACTTAGGAACGCTTTCAACTAACTTGTAGCTTTCTCAACTAAACGTGATAGTTGACAAAGCTACAAGTTAGTTGAAAGTGCTTTTAAGTGATGGTTATACATATATTTTTTATAAGCTTTTAAATACTGTATTTTTAAATATTTATTTAATAATTAGTGTGTGTATATATAAAAAGAAAGTTACTGTTAACACTAACTGAAATAATTATAGAAAATATACAAAATACAATTACAAATATCCAGTAACGCCCTCTGTTTAAAGTTCTATATCTCAATAATAGCAAACTGTAAAATGATACCACTTTACAGTTGTATGCTAACATCATTTAGCATACAACTGTAAAGTGGTATCATTTTACGGTTTGCTATTATTGAGATATAGAACTTTAAACAGAGGGCGTTACTGGATATTTGTAATTGTATAATGGTTTGTATATATATATAGTATTTCAATATAATAGCATCCACATTTGTCAAGGTTAATTTTTTAAAGAAAAACTTTTAGATCTCAAATTTATTAATGGGGTTGACTGTGAGATAAACAATTAGATTGGGCGTGAAGTAATTGAAGATTCAGATTATGTGGAATAATTGAAGAAAATATACATTTTTTAATCCACATATTCTGAAGACTCAACTACTTCATGCTCAATCTTACTCTTTATCTCACACTCATTGTCATTACTATTTGATATCTAACAGTTTTTATTTGAAAAGTTAATCTTGACATTGGGGTATCCTATTTCATTGAATATTGGGAATAAATCAATATTAACACATTGTTTAACCCAAAACTATTTAATTTACATCATATAACCCTGAAAATATTAGATATATATAGGTAATTTAGATGGTAAACAACTAATTTTTACATATATACTATAAATTGCACCCATCAATAAATATTTTGTTATTTTTATAAATTCTTTCTGTAATTCTTAAGTACTCATTGACTTTGAGTATTGCTGATTAGATATGATAATCATAAACTAATTAAATGTACTGAGCCAGCTTTGGAAAAACACTGCAGAATACATATAAATATTTTATAAGAATAATTTATAACAATGGCTATAGAATACATTGAAATGTTGGAGGAAAATAAAATTAAAAATTGGTACAATAACTAAACAAAAATTAGGTCAACTGGCAAAGTTTCTTATGGAATATTATTACTAGTAATGCATAGAAGAAGAAAAAATGTAGCTAAAGGCTAAATTTTTAAAAAAAATATTTTAATAAAAAAATAGCAATACTAAAATGGTTTATAGATTGAATAAACATTTTACAAACTACTGCATTATTAAAAAATTCAATTATTGCAAAAAAATTGCCTGATAACTTTCACCCCTTCAGTCTGGAATTAACCAATGTAATATTCAAGAGAGATCACTTGCCTTCAAGAATAACTTTTATTCATATGCCAGTGTTAAATTAATTAGCAAACCATATTTGATATAAGGTTATATGTTACCCCAAAATTAATGTTCAAGTCATTTACCAAATATCCAATTATCATGTACTTTTTTGGTTAAATTTTGAGAATTTCTTATTTATAATATATAAGCAGTTAGGTTAAACAATTATTCAATATGTACGACTAATTAGGACAACAATTAAAAGTAAAACAAAAATGTGAGATTTTAAAAGCAGATTTAATAACAACAAATATTAATAAGTCTTGACATTTCTCTTCTTTCAATATTAATATTATTTCCTGTAATAAGAAAATAGCAAAGAAGCAGAAAAATAAATAATTATATATAAAAAAACCTATTATACAATTAAAAATTATAATGTCAAATAGTTTACAAAAAATATTTATAGTTTTATTTTTACATTTAGAAAAACCTGTCTTTATCACTATTAATTCTATTTTTGGTGCTTTTTAATTTATTTTTATTCTATTCTCATGATTTTATAGGATATTTTCTTAGATTCAGAAAAGGTCATGTATAGATAACTTCTTCAGATTCTTTTGATTTAGGAACTTATCTTCTAATCAGTAGTCTAGAGATAATTAGCAGATGAGATTAAATTCTATCTAGTCTATGAGTGTTATTCAGTAACAGACTGGAGATGGGTATGATCAAATGAACATTTCTCAAACATTCACTATATGGAGCAGATAGTGATCATGACAAATGGACCAAGGAGCTTCTAGACAATTATGTTGAATATCAGTAACTTGTATTTTAAGTTTTTCATAGTTTTATAAAATTGGAAATGTTTTCTCTGTTTAATATCAGCTACTTTGTATGTTACCAAATTTTTCATCTCCACACTTGTAATGGTACCAGGTTTCATAGTTATTCCACTAATGAACACCTTTTTGCATGGCAGAACAAAAAAAAGAAAGTGAAAATTTGCTTTTGCTGTAGTCTTATCTATACTAACTAATTTGTCACCACTGCTTTTCAATAGATAGGATGAATATCTTTTCTTTTCACTTTTAACTCTTATTTTACAAGTTAAATTTAGATTTTAATCTACAATTACACCAACTTTGTAAGATTACTTAGCAATGGATTTTCCTCTTAAATTTTTATTACAAAATAATTCAAAAACTAAATATAGTATGTGTTTTGTATTTTTAAATTTTCTAAGTCATAATATGTTATTATTATCAAAACTTTTTATCTAAGCGTAATTCAAATTTTATTTTTTTTCACTATGTTTTATCTATATTTATAATCTAGCTATATGTAGTTCATTAACTTTTATTAATTCATGTTTATAAAACTTTATTTTCTTCTTAAGTAAAATCCATTGAACATTATTTTAAACTTTTTAATAATGGAGATATAAATTATTCTATCATATACCTTTATTAATCTTTAGAGTGCTGATTATTTTATGGGCCAAATGATGTAAAAGTTGAAACTTTTAATTGGTCAATTTAAAGTCAAGTGGCAATTCACAAACTCAAACATCAAAATATATTCATGTTTTAATATTATATTCACTTTAGTTTTCTTTGTAAAAAGTATATTAATAATTTGTCAGGTTATAAAAATGAATGAAAGTTTTTTCAAAAATAAATTGTTATTATATAAATATATAAATTTTCACTAGCAGAAAATGTAAAAGGAAATCTTACTCATCAATCAAAATGTTTTTGCTAACAACGTGATTTTCTTTGCCATTTTTAGTTGTAGAAAAAAGCAAATAATTTTTGTTAAAAGTCTTCACTATTTTTCCAATATAATTTATTTTTAGCATATTTTATCAAAATAATTTATAATTGGTCAAAAAATACTGTTAAAATGGTCTAAAACATTCGTTTATCATTTTCAAAAAAAAACAAAAAAAAAAACAGATCGTAACTCTTTACTTTTTGGCAGCCATTTTCTTTGTTGTCAAAATTTAATACCCAATAAGATTTAAGAAGGGGCATTATTTTTTCTTTGTTTGACATATAAGGCCATTTTATTGATTTTTTACTTGTAAAATAATTCAAGAGAGGGCAGCATCTTACAGAACTTTTTTTAATCTTTAAAAAGAGTCCAAAATCATAATCATAGTACGAAAAGTGACTGATTTAGAGTGACATCAAGCTACTTCATTTTTAAATGAATTGGGCATGCAAAGTGTTAATATTAATTTTTTTAGTAACACCATGTTTGACAATTACTTTCATTTCATTTTGATAAATATTTTTCAAAAGTGTATGAAAGTGCTTAAAAGGCAGGAATTTCACAATCTAAAAATCCAAAGTATAATCATTTATATGATCTCCTTTTTATAACTTCTCTCAATAATTGGATGAAATCTATTATTCTCAAAACCACTTTAAAATCCAGCTATTTTCGTGTTCAATTTGGGGCCAATAATGTCAAGTGTTGGTGGTCGAGTGGTCAGCACAGCTGCCTTACAAGCAGTTGTCCCAGGTTAGTGGGTTTGCTTTCTGGCCGATGCTATGATACATAAAAAAAGTTAATTATAGAAGAGTTGTAACTATTTTGACAAAAATCTTCTGGAAAAAATGGCAACAAATGGACAGAACTATAATAACTAATGTAGTTTTTCAAGACTTTAAAAATCAATTTCAACTATTGTATTCTTTAAGTAACTTATCTCATCTTTATTATTTAGTCATTTGGTAAAGAATTTTGACATTAAAAAAAAATTTCCAATTGTTTTTAAGATATAAAAAATTGTTTTATTACTTGCTAGCACTTTTTTTCCCCATATATTTTTTTACATATTTAATTTATTAATTTAAAATACTTGACAATTCAAATGTAATTATACAGATTATTTTACTTTCTTGCTATTTGTAAACTCTTACACTCCTTTTCTAATGTTATTTTTTTTGTTTCTCCAAATATTAAGATGTTATATATTTTTGAGACATTCTATAGCTTTTTTGTGAATTTAAAGTTGTTTTTTTAATTATGTCAACATTAATTTATTTTTGTATCATTTTACATAATTTTTAATATTCAAAGGCTTTTAATAAACTTATTTTAAAATTTTTATTTCCAATATGCATTGTATTATTTCAGTCAAAAATTTGCTGTTTTTGTGCACTAAAAATTGTTAGCAGTTCTTAATAGAAAATTCACTATCTTTATATTGATCACACTTATGTCTGAAACATGTTTAAAATCTGCTATTATTTTAAAATGATTTGCAAGTTCCGATTTAGAATTTATTGAAGGAATTTAGAATGCTAACTATATTAATGCTATTCTTTTTTTCCCCATATGTCATAGCATCGGCGGGGAAGCGAACCTGCAACAACCATCTGCAACCAACTGCTTGCTTGCAAGGGGCTGCGCTGACCTCTCGGTTAACAACGCTTGACTTTTTAGTAGTTTTCATATTGTTTTAACATTATCTTCCATTTCCGTATTCTGATGATCATTATAATTTTGAAATATATATATATTACAAATAAGTTTGCAAACAATACTTATGAATTAACATAGTAAGATTGTGTAGTTAAATTTTTTGTTTAAAATATCTTTGTAGGGTGCGTTATTTTTTATGAATACATAAATGCAAAATATGATTTTGAGAACTTATTTTTTTCTGTTTTTAAATATAAACGATGTTGTAAATCAGTCGATATTTTTTATTGTTATGTCGACATATAAAATTTCTGAAGAAAACCATTGTCAATGAAACAATAACATAAATAATACAATACTATTATTATCAATAGCGATGAATAGTCATATAATTATGTTTTATTAACTTGCAGTTTACTTATTCCTATATAATTTTTGTTTTTAGTAAATAATAATAGGATTGTGTAATTTTTTATTATTTACACTCTTTTTAATAAAATTTATGCTGAATGTATTGTTGGCAGGTGTAAATATATTTCAAATATATTATTTGTATCACATACAATCCTTCACACCATCACCAAAAAAAAACAAAAAAACAATGCCGATGAATTTTTCAGATTAAAATTTTTCTTCCTTAAATATAAATTATATTTAAGATTTATTTGCTATTGCTAATAAATACACTTATTAAATGTGAACACTACGCTGTATTTTAATATGTATTAATTTAAAAAAAAAAACCAACATTAAAAGTCAAATAAATAAAATTCAAAACGGAACTCATTTGCTTATTTATTAATAGATCATAATTTTTATATGCAAAACAGGTATTGTTTTTATGCTTTTTGAAACAAACTATTGTTTAATTAAACGTTTGATTATTAAACTATGCTAAGTGAGTATTGTTTTAATGATTATTTATTCTTCTTGTACAACAAATTTAATTTTTGTATATAAGTTCTATTTGAATAAAATCGTTTGTCAATTGTCTTGCATAAGAATGAGAAATTAATTGCTAACTAAAACAAGAGATATTTTAGCTATTTTATTAATTTGAAATTTACTAAATAAATATATGAAAACAATAACGTATAATAATATATAGGGTGTATGAGCACAAACTTTTACACGTGTAAAGAGTTATTTAAAAAAAACAATTCTTGACTATGATACACATATTTTTTTGTCTATTTTTATATTAATGCACATTTATTTTTGCAGTCAAGATTTTATCGATATATAAAACAATTTGCTTCAGCATTTACTGGGACAGCTTTTTTATTTTACTGGGAATTTAAAACTATATAATGTGTGTGTGTGTTTTTGTTTTACGAAGATAATTTCATTTGCATGTTTAACGCGTTTTAGTTCTTTAGCGCCATCGTTTTTTCTTTCCTTTGATTCGGAAACTTTTGAAATGAAAATATATATTACCTCTTTTTCTTAAAATATATACTGTTATTATCTAAAGTATAGCAATGCAGTTTATTGTGTTTTTTTTTAGCTTTTAGTTCATACAGAATTAGACATTTGATTATTGTTTTTTGCAATTTATGTTTTTATAAATCGAATTGAAATGAATTTGTTTATAAACGCCTGTTTAATTCAAAATATTTGTATTTGCTGCTAGCCTCATATGATTTGGTTTCTTTATATAATTCATATATATATATTAATTCTAATACTCTTTTGGATAAATGATAAATTCATAGTGTAATTTCCGGGTGCTTCCGTGTAATAAAAATATAGTCGTTAAATAGCTGATGTTTCAATACAGTAACAAGTACTTTCATCACTTTCCTCTGAGGAAAGTTCTTGTTATTGTACTGAAACGTCAGCTATTTAGTATATGTATTTTTTAATATGGAAGCTCCCGAAATAATACTATGAATTCATATATATATAGTTTTAAAAGCAAGAATTATTTATGTTTGCTAAAGTTAATTTTTAAGTAGAATCTCTACTATTCCACAACATTTTATATCATGTTTTTTTCCATGCTATTATCAGGGGCTGCTGAAATATGACATATGTAATGCTAATGCAAAATGTGTATATAAAATATTTTATGTTCTAAAAAAAATCTAAAATTATTTTATTTTATATATAATGAAAAAAATTCGAATTACCTTTTGAAAATTTGCTATATATAAAAAAAATAAAGCCAACGTTTGTCTGATATGACTGAGAAACATTTTACACACACACACACACACACACATATATATATATATATATATATATCACAGAATAACAAGCATTTACTAGTGCAGAAACTCAGTCTTATGATGCCAGTTGTATTAAGTAACTAAATCATCATGCAATTGTTGACAACAATATTTTTGATTGCACCACTCTCTCGTAAAATAGGAATTATTTTTTAATTTTTGCACTGCAAACATAATTTTTTTAATCAACTTAACTCTCACTTCAACTCTGCCATAATGCAACTAGATATCAAAAAAGAACCTAGATTATTCTCAAGTAATATAGACTAATTGAACAATCAATGCTCATTGGGTAAATCATTTATTCCATTGATGATGACGTATATGTATCAGTAAAAATTAATATTAATTACATAATTAATATTGATGTAAAACTGTCTAATATTATATTCAATTTCATTTCATTACTCATAAAATAATATTTAATACACATATAAATTGCATCCGGTTTTTGTCCGAATATAACTGAGATATTTGACTGCTTGGGTAATCTATTTATAAAAAAAAAAACAAAAAAACTTGTGGATTCATTACCAGTACAGACACATTTAACAAGATTAAAAATTCAATCAATAAAAACAAGACAGAAAATAAAAAAAGGTGATATGGATGCGATAGTAGTAGATGTGAAAATTCAATACAAAAGAACAGGTATTTAGACAAATAGACTATAATTGTTTTTTTTTTAAATAAAGTGTAATTTACATATATCATCATATTCATTGATATAATCTAGTTTCTTAAGAATCACTACGAATTTTGCTTCTCTAATTTTCTTTAGGTGAAGAATGTCATATCCACATAGGATTATGGTATTTGAAATATATATCTATATTGTGACCAGATGTCAAGAAAAACGTTATGTTATTAAATAAAGAATGTCAACCAATATGATTGCCTGAAAACTTTGTAATGTTGGTATATTCTGCTATAATTATATGTTGTAATATTTTGACCATCATCCAATATTCATTCATGAACATCTTTAAAAAAAGTAAACTTTATTTAGATTTTTCAATTTCATCCTGATAGTGTTTCAAATGCTATTATCATTATTTTTTCTCCAGTTGTCATTGGCCCAACAAGTAACAATACCAGCATAGTAATCAAATCTGGACTTTTAGATTATTGATCTCTATGGTAAACCTCTAACTAATTGAGCTAATCTGACAAAGGCAACATCCACTAGAAATTTTAAACAATTATCTATGAGATTCTCTATGATTTCTCCATGTTTTTCTAAGATCAAAGTTAATTAATGGCTTTAAGATATTATGTATTATAATATCATGAGGTTATTTGCCATTGTAATGTAAGCAAATTCTTTGAATTTTCTTTTACATAAATTTTCCATTCTAACCAATATTTTTATATTTACTTAATTAAACATAAAAAGCAATACAAAAATAATACAAACTGATGACTAAAAAAAACAGATGTATATTAAAGACAATGTATGTACCAATAAACATATGTTCAATTGGGCAAATACATAAATATTGTATAAAGAAAAAAACGTATGAAGAAGAAAAGCCAAGGAATCTGTTCGTGTTACAATTGAAAGTAATCCCAAAGTATGACAATACATAATGTCTAGAATCCACTAATTAACTTTGCTCCTAGAATAAAGATGTGGAATAAGGAGGAACCATATATATATATGAAATTATTTTATAATAAGGAGGAACCATATATATATATGAAATTATTTTATTGCCTGTTGTATTATATAGAATGGCCCAGTTAGTTATCAAATAATGTTGAACTGCAACATTAAGGTCCAGGTTAGATTTTTATTCTAGTAGTAGCAGTGGTCAAACTGGAAATATTTATGTAAGAGGGATGATAAATTAAAGCATTATATATACATGGAGTTCATAAAGTCTATGTAAAATTTAAAAAAAATATAACTTTTTTAATATTCGTGATAGAGAAAATATGTAGAATCTATTGGAAATAAGAAAATCTACATTTTTTTTGTTGTTTTAGTGTCTTTTATTAAGTTTCCACATGTCCACTATCATCAGTATTACAAAGGGAAATATGACTTTGTATTTCTCTAAAAACATTTGCCAATTGATTTATAGTAACGGCTGAAATTACATTAATTATTTTAACTTTAAAATCTTCTAACAATTGACATTTGGTTGCATACACTATTGTTTTCCCATGTCTCTACAAAAAATCTAATGGAGTCAAGTCAAGCAAATGTGAAGACAAATAATGGACTATCTCTTCCAATACATCTGTGAAGAATAAGAAATTTCTGATTTTGAAACTGTACAACATGCAGAGCAAAGTGGCAAGGAGCTCCATCTTGAATACAGTATCATCTTTTAGTCCTCATTGTTTAAGCTGAGGAATAAAGTAATTCTGCAGCATATTAAATAGATATCACTATTAATAGCATGATCTTCAAAAAATAATGGCCCTATGATTTGACTTTTTTCCAAAGCACATCACACATTAACTTTAGAAAAGACACTTTTATGTTCAACTATTCCATTTGGGTTTTCAGTTCCCCAAACCCAGAAATTATGCCTGTTGAGCTTGCCACTAATATGGAATGTTGATTTACCAGAGAACATTGAAGTACTCACAAATGCATCATCATTGCCAAGTTCTTCATTGAACTCATGGCAGAAAGTTAGCCATGCATGATAGTCCTCTTCTAACAACATTTGATTCAATTGAAATTTTTAAGGTTTCATGTGATATCTTTTCCACAGAATATTATGAACAGTGGATTTTGAAAGCTTTAGTTCTAGTGATGTTCATCTTAATGACTTTCTTGAAGTTACTTTAAAGATTTTTGTATAGATGATATACTTTCTTTGCTGACACATGTCTTGCCAGATTTTGGATTATCATGTATTAGGGCTGGGTCTTTGAATTATCCATTTGGCAATAGATTTCTTACAAGGTAGTTCTTTACTATATTCACTTCTAAACTTTCTTTGTCCAACAACAGTAGATTTCAGTTCAGCCAACCAAAAGACATATTTTACCTTTCTTCAGTTGAAGCCATGAGTCATGTAATTCTAAAAAAGAAGTATTTTTAAAGTTTTGAAAAATTATTAAAATATTGTGTTGAAGAGTTAGTAAATAATTTTGCTTAAAACTAGATACATTAATCTTTCTAATACTTTTTACAGATTTTTTTCTATTACACTAATAAAGTTGTATTTTTTAAAATTTCCACAGAGACTTGGTGGACATCCTATATACGAAACTATGTGTTGAATGTAATTGGAAAAAAAAAACACCAAAGTTTAAATTTTTTTCTAAACGCATTCAATATTAAATTTTAGATGTTGGAAATAGTCCATCATATAAGTACAACTAAAATGTCATCATCAGAAATCTTCACACAATAATAAATATTCAGTATGGATCAAATAATAGGTCAAACTTTAGATATTATGTACAATTATATCTAACATTGGTCAAAATAAAAAAATCAATGAACTTTATTTTGTAAATATAAATCTGAAGGTATAGTTCCTAAGGGTTTGCAATTAAAACCTCCACTTCACCTCCAAAGAGTTGTAAAAATTTCTCAAAGAACAAGTGAAGACTTATTAAAAAAAAAAAAGTGCTAAATGATTTTCCAAGTATTAAATTTTGCATTTCATTGGTAATATAGAATATTTTTTTAAAACATAAACTTATTGGTGAAGAGTTCACAAGCATTTGTCAAGCAGTAAGAAAATCATACTCTAAATTACAGGGAAGAATAAAAGAATGTAAAAAAAACCCGCTTGGAAACTGTGAAAAGAAAACCTTTGTAAACCTGTTTGGTTTTATCAAAGACCACGGTAGTTCTAATCAGCTAACCGACATTGAAATGTTTGTTCTTGAAAAAGTATTAATTTTGCTATCACACCATTCAATATCACTTTATTAAAATTATGGTTGTAACTGAGGAAGTCTCTCAAAAATTGCTTTTAGAAGAACAGTATTAGGTCGGAGAGTAAAAAGGACACTTAAGAGAAAACAAAAACTGAAACCATACATTTCCTATCAGAAGACAAATTTGTTGATGAAAGCAATGCTACAATTTTAATGGATACGAGTGTTGATGATAACAAAATGCAAGAGTTTCTCAATAGACAAATACAAAACAATGGCAAAAATTCTAATCCTGAATTTAGAAACAAAGTGACAGTCATTAATTAGAATACATTGAACTACTTTAGTAATTAAAAAAAAAGGTAAAATAACATCATATTTCAGAAAATTTACTTTGCCAAAACTTGTTTTGACATACAAGAAATAGACCTTTGTCAGAGATTCTAAACACTTTGCAGGATTAATCAAAAATATAAAAATTGAAAAAAAAAAGACTTAATGTTAACTTTTTAAGAAGTATAATAACCACTCTTTCTTATGACATTATCAAATGTATATCATATAATATTAAATCATCCATGCACTTTACTACTGTTACACAATGCTTTATTTATCACCATCTTTTAAGTTTACAGTTTCAATTGCCCCAACAATCTTCTTCAGAACTTTTATATCTCCAAATTTGAATTTAACAGTTGACATTTAACAGTTGAAGTTAGGAGATATAAAAGTTCTGAAGAAGATTGCTGGAACAATTGAAAGCATAAATTGTAAAATAGGGTGGTAAATAAAGTATTGTGTAACAGTAATAAAGTGCATGGATGATTTAGTATTATATGTTAATCTTTTATGTGGAATTTTTTTTTCAGAAATTTACCATGTGATGAAACATTGTCTATTGTAAGAAAAAGATGAAATGCTGACAATAGCTTGCAACCAGAAGAATTGATAGTATAATCACACTATTAACATTTTGCAAAAAATAAATATATGTTCAAAACAACATGCAATTTTTAAAATAAAATCAAGGGATGCCTATGGGCTCACCAATATCATTCCTGAGTAGTGATATTTACATGAATGAAACCACAGTCATAAATAGCACTATATTTTCATGTAAAGTTTGTTTTCATTGTGTTTATGATAATTTGTTGTATGGTTATATGGTAAAGCATTACTGCAAACATTTTGAGTCCACATCAACAACAACTTATCACCTTCAAATAAATTTAAAATAGAAACAGAACAAGAACAAAAGATGACATTCTTACAGTTTACAAAATATCCATTCTTATAATATATTACTTAGCATGGACATAAAATCACACCAGAAACATAAGTCATGGAATTATAATACCTCTATGGAAAGTAAAAGAAATTTGCTCATTTAAACTTGTGATTTGGAAAAATAAAAGATCTACTGGGAACAATTTCTCATGAAAAATGGTTATTCATCAGCTATCATTAAAAAAGCTATAAAACAACAAAAATAACATAAAAACATTTATTGATACTCTAGTGTATTTATATACACCAGGAATAGCAGATAAACTAACAAAAATTTACAACCACTAGATCATAAGAACAATGTTCATACTCATTTCAAACTATTGAAATTTTAACATCTGCTAAGCCTAAACTTAAAATACTGAAAAATAAGAACTACATCTGTGGAATACTATGCAAATTTGGAATGATCTATATTAATTAGTAAAGTTGCCCTATTGAAAGTAATTAAAAAATCACAAACTGATGATTAGAAAATAAAAAAAAGAGATATGTCTAAAGTAGAAAACCATGTATGTAGCAATGAACATTCAATTGGCAAATGCAAAAATATTGGATAGAGAGGAAAAGAAGCAAAGAAGAAAATACATGAAAACTTTTTACATGATAATGACAAATATTTCCGTACTGTGATTATACATAACATTTGGAAAGCACTTTTCTCTTTTAAGAGTGGAAAATCAGAAAGAACATCTTTGATAATTATGTGAAGTTAATTAGAATGTTACCTAAAATTAAATATTCAAGAATCTTGAGATCCAGATATGATTTCCATGCTAGTTTTGTAATTGGGCAAGACTAGAAATATGTGAAAAAGGGAGCATAATAATACCAGTTGAAATATTGTGTATACACTAACCAGTTGGCTATTACTAACAGTTGAATGTACTTGGAAAATTTAATTAACATTTCTAAAGACATTCAATATTTAATGGTAGATGATGGAAATAGTCCAACATATAAGTTCCTCCAGAATGTATATTGTTGTGATGAAAGCCAGGTATTTTACTATTTCAATTTTTACAGCGAAACATTCATTAAAATATATGTAATTGTGTCCAATCAATTTATTGTTATTAATTATTATTTTTAAAATAGTTTTTGTATAGCAATCTTAATTTATATAAATACTATGTATATAAAAATAATCTGTATTATGAATATCTATATGTTAATAATACTGTACATTTGCAAATCAAGGAAACAACAAATACTATATTCTAAGCAAAGTTTATCAACAAAATGTGAGCTACTAGTTGTGATGTATGATGTACGAAGGCATTGTAGAACGAAATGCAACAAATATGACAGTTCCAATGTGTATTAAAAATCTGAATTGGCAATAATAATATCTGTCAGACATATGCAATATTAAAATAACTGAACATTATGTCACATATTTGGTAGTCAATGGTAATTGGAAACTTCTTAAATAAATGAAACGGTCTCTCTATACATGGAGTAGTAAAATTAGTGAGACTAAAATTTGTCTGATCATTACATGATTAATTAATGGATGTGAAAGGTTCTATGCACTTAAATATAATGAGGCACATAAAATATTTGAACATTATTTGGTTTACCAAATCTAATTGGATAAGATGAATTTTAATCCTTCAAATAACTTTAAAATGTCTGATTAAAATAAACAGCCATATAGATCTCATATTTGAGTTATGATGATAAAAATGAGTATTCTTACATAGGTCTGTCAGAGTACTGATTACATTGTTAGATAAATCATTTATCCTTTAAATTGTTGAAAAAAGTTAGGATAAATGAATGATGATTGATTTTGTACTAACTCCAGATAATAATCATAGAGTATCATTTTCAGATGAAGTTTTTTTTAAAAAAAAAAACACCTAATTTTCATCATTTAATTTTACAATTTTTAATTTATCATGATTTTAGAACAGGCCACTGAATGCAAGTCTTTTTGGAAAAAGTCAGATCAGTCAGTATAAACAGAATGTCTAATTAAGTATCTTCTATTATTGGAATTTGCTTTTGTATCAATGGATAACTAACGGTGTTCAAATATCTTTGCTTTGCAGAATGATACACGTATTCATTTTAGTATTTACAGAATTCAGAGAAAGTAAGCTTTTGTTGCTTGTTAGTCATCATTATTATAGCAATAAATTGTAAAATGTTCGTAGTTTTGTTTTTGTTTGTGGACTTTTTATTGTGAATATTGGCGTTGTTAATTCAAATGGTTTATTATCATTAAATGTTTGCACAATATATGTACCAACTATCGACTATCGCAAACATGTTGTGTGACAGATAGATCACTGTAAATTTCATTTAACAGATTACATTATAGATAGGAGTCAGAATACAACAGAAGTTCACTTTTCTCTCTGGATAAATCATAAAATCATAGTTACATTATATATATATATCCCACAAAAACTTAGTGTTTGTTCTTAAAAGACACTATAATAACAGTACTAAATTATAACAGCTATTAAACACTAAAAGTTCTAATTACAGGGTAGTTTGTCATTCTGCTTAAGCATGGAATTCTGTTAACGAGTGTATTATGGATGCATGTAAATCTACTTTGGATCACCAAAACGGAAATTCATGATAGATTTTCTGACAAAGATCTTATTATTAGTAATTTTGATCGAAATATAAAATGAGACATTTTTTGGTTGGCAGAATAAAATATTAAATATAGAACTTCATACTAAATATAGAGCTCTTAAGACAGAAGTTCAACGACTACAAAGCTTTAAAATGATCTTTGGATTAAAACTGTAAACAAGATATAAATATTCCCTGTCATCACTATAGATAATTTTACATGCAGTAAAAGCAGCATAAGAATGACAAAAATGTATAACAATCTTATTAAATCCAGTAAGGTAATTTTATAATCATATGATCCCAATGAACTTTTGAACAGGTGGAAGTATTATTTTGATAAAGTTTTGAATAATAATACAAGGATTAAGATGATAACTTTTAGTGATATAGTCATTTTACTGATTCACTTTAGTTTAAGCAAAACTATCCAGCTTTTTGAAGTCAAAATGTCTCTCTGTAATCTTAGAAATGGAAAGACTGAAGGTCTTGATAAAATTATATGAAGTTTTAAAGTACAGTGGTGATATATTGGCTTGAAAAATAATGGACATTTTAAAGAATATATGGACTCTAGATGTTGTGCCATATAATTTATAGGAATATTTTATTGATCCAATTTTTAAAAAACTAAGGGAAGAACCTTGTAGTAATTATTATAGAATATCATTATTAACCACTATAGAAAAGGTATTTTCAAGGATTATGTTGCATATATTGCTTCCACTCAAAAGGCAAATCTTTATTAGAAATTAAATATAATTTTAGATAATCAAGAGGTGCAAAAATATGATTTTTGTTACCCAAAATGGCAAAATTTTTTGGGAAACAAAGAAGTGATTCGTATATTGCTTATTATTAATTTTACCAATTTATCTGATTTAGTGATGGAATAGGTCTATGGAATTGTTTGAAATTGGTTAGGAGTTTACACATATTTATTCCTATGTAATGTGATTGTTTGTTTGCTCTAGATAAAAATCTAAGCATTTCAAATTATGTTGATGTAAAACAACAACATATATTCCCTCCAACATAGTTTTTTAATTTTCATGACAGAGGTTTTTGTAATTGTTTATAGGCATTTTATTGAAAGATTGATCAGAATGGGATACTGATTTAATTGACAGAATTTTTAATTTGAATCGGTTAAAAGAAAATATAAGAACTTCAAATTCTTGAATGCAGGTATACAGACTGCTGATGGTTATATTATTTTAGTTACTTTAAAATATGATTTAAGAAATGTACTTAATGTTTTGAATGCAACATATAAAGATTTTGGGTTGTTAATTAATGTTCAAAAAAACTCAAGTTTTTAGCAGCCAATGATGACAGAGAAATTCTCAGCATTTTTAGATTGAATGGTTATGATCTTGAGAGTGTAAACCAATTTAAATATCGTAGTGTTTTTATATATAGAAAGATGAACTTAAGTATTGAATTGCAACATAGACTTCAGCCGGCAGCTTCTGTTTTTAACAAAATAGCTACTGCAACAAAACAAAATATAAAGCTGATATTTTATCTAACTTATTACATAAAAGCAAGACATGCACATTTTACAGATGCAATATATAGGCATAACTGAAATTTAATTTTAAGGATACATCATAATATTTTGAAAATAAAATGACACGACAATCATTATTTTCTTCAACTTTCTGAATGTGTTTACATTAGAGCCCATTTTTGTAAAATGAAGCCTTAATTACTTTTGATATATAAAATGAAAGGGCAAACCAAGACATAATAAAATAATGTTTTATGGAGATTTGATTTCATTAGGAAAGGTAGACCCAATATACTTCTAAAGATTGTCTAAATGACATTCTAAAGAATTGCAGTGCCATTGTTTTCCATTGGGAAGTTTGTTAGAGAATAGAATACATTGAAGAGTTACGTTTAGATATATTTTTAAAGTATTTTAGAAAGAAAAACAAATTCCTTAAAAAATTAGAAGACAGCATTAGCATGTTCTATATGGGGACGTTTTACTGGTTGCTGTTTGTTTTATTTAAATGCGCAAAACTCATTTGAAGAGCAAATTTTTGCTCCTTCTCTATCCCTCTTTTTTTCTATTAGATTTAGAATGACCATGCACTTTTACGAGTCGCTGTTTATTTTTTAATAATAACTTCTTAGAGTTTCGTTTTTTTAAAAATAACATTTAATACACAACATTATGTTTATAATTCAATATTTTAATTTATGAAACTGAGGTTATTTTTATCGGTAGTTCGGCATAAATTTAAAATTTTCGCTATCAGTTGAATGTATTTAAGGGCATATGCTTGGCAATTATATTTTTTAATATACAAAACTCTTCATAAGCTATTGTTACATGCTTTTGTAAAGATTGATTACCTGTCTACGATAATGAAGGTGAAATCCATTATCAAAAATACATAACTTGTACTATTTGCATATATAGTATAAAAATATTTTATTTACATTTTTGAATAATATCAGAATCGCTTATAATATAACACGCTTTTATGGCATTGTCACAGTGCTGTAGTTACTCAAAAAATGATCAGAAGAAATCATGTAACACCATAATCTACCCCATCCCCATATATATGCTTGGAGATGCATACTTTTGCATAATATAAATAGCTGTTATTAATTACATTTAATTATTTTTTTATAATATGACATCATAACATCGAACTCTGTCCTCAAGTTATTTTATCAACTTTAATCCATACTTTTTTTTTGCTTGTTTTTTTATAAATACAATAATACTATTGTTATTCATATTATTATTCTTTTATTAATTAAGAACATTTTATTAATTACAAACTATATACAAATATTAATATATTTACAATAAAATAAATTTATGCTACATAGGCAAATATTTGTTAAAGTTACAACTACTTTTACATTGCTTTATATTTAGCTTTCTATCAATGTTGTAATCCAATGTCATAAAAAATTGGTTGTTATATCTTTTTCTCTAACTCCTGTCTTATTTTCCATCAAATTTTGTTTTTATATGGACACTCAATTTTCATGCTACTTAGACTTAAATCCTATTTTAGTCTTACAAGCTCATATGTTTACTTTATGGCTATTCTAATTATCTTCCTACCTTTATATATGTGTTACTGCATTAACATGAATGCATAATTTGGATCATTCCTTATATCGTAAAGTGGTAAAAGATTAGTCATATCATCTTTGATTCTTTATTTGGTAATACAGTTAATTCAATTTTTCAAACTCTTGAAAAGTGCTTCTTTTCTTTTTCCCATAAAATACCTAAATTAATGATAGTTTCTATCATAGTAAGAAAATTGTATCTGAATATGTCAAATCTCTTCAAACATTGATTATCTCAACATCCTTTAACAATTTGTATGTGTCTCTAAATTGTTACTACATACTACAACAGAAATCATGTCCCATTGTATACTTTTTAAAAAAGTACATTTAGATTTGGAGATAGCAAAGGTTGCAAAAAAAGTTTAACTATCATTGCCCTATGCACAAATAAACAACTGATGCCTAACTTTAAGAGACAAATTCCTCAATTAGCTAATATCACTCTACATTCACTTAACCATAATTGTTGGAATCATGGCATATCTCACAATGCTTACCAATGTTAAACATTTCTCATTTTAAAACTTTTTTAGAATTTTTATTACTCTTTGCCCATTATTAAATTCAGAGCTAGTTTTTAATAGAAATCTACCTACTAGTCAAGGCTTCGACTATTTCTCATAGCTTCCTTTCTGATTAGTCCCCTGACAAGATTTTATACTTTTAGAACTGTTGCTTGGTGATGGTAATTTTGATTAACTTCATTTTTTTTTCTTCATATTAAGTTTTAAAATATAATTTTCTTTGGAAATTTTCTGCTGCAGTATAATGATAATTGAGATATTTGACCTTCATTATGTGTTTCTAGATAATATTTAATTCAATTTCATTTTGTTGACTAATATTGTTTTTGACCATTTTCTGATCTCTTTTGTTAAACCTTGGTTGATGAGTATATATTTTTTCTTTATATATTTTATATATCTAACATTATTCTTGGTAAAAAAATATTCTGAAATTTGAGCCAAGTTTATTTATTTCCCGAGCCTTCTGACAAGTGTGCAAGTGTGCGCTTATAATGATAACATTTAACATTCTGCCTCTTCAATAATGTGTGACTGCTACTGACTGATGATTGGAATGGTTGATCTTCAATACATATATTATGAATAATATTCAGTTTACTCTCAGTTTGTTTTATAATTGGCCAGCATTCTTGACTGCCAGTTGCTTTTCTCTTTTATTAGCTATTGTAATAGAAATGAATGCATTATGTTAACAGTCATAGTATTTGCATATGGTTCATGTGTTTTTTGTTAGTGGAGACATATTTTTTGGTTGAATTCATCTTATTTTAATTCATTAAATGATCTGAATTATTTAGAGTTATTCTTCATTAACTGTGAAGGTATCAGATGTATAAACAAGAACAGATTAAAGACATCTATTAAAAACTTTTTTTAAAAAACAATTAACTATATTACCTTTTATTATTTATCATTCATTGCCATTTCCTTGTATATCAATAATCTCACTAACATATTTATAGGTGTTAACTTCTTATAATTAAATAATTTTTCTTTGCTTTTAATCCTTAGCTTTCCATATTAATCAACAATATATTTATTATAAATCTGCTGTAAAATGATTCAAACAAAAGTAATATCATGTTATTCATTCTTCTCAATGTTAATCTTTTGAGTACTACCACATAATATAATCACTAATGTTGTATTTTCTTAAGTATCAACAAAATATAATAATATACCAGGTCCATATGTTGATGATATAAAGCTTTAATAGCAAAGAAAATGTTTTTAGAATCAACTGCCTTTTCAGAATCTCCAAATATAAAGCACAATGATAACTCATATTCGTTGAGTTATTTCATAAGTTTTCTCAATACTGGATATAATCTATTATGTTAAATCAGCTGTGAAATTTTGCTTATTTGTGTGGAAGATTAGAATGCAAAATGTACTCTGTTGAGATGTTTCCCAGAATTGACAGATAATTAATAGGCTATGTAATTTTTATAACATTTTCTTTCTAACTACTCATAAATACCAATATTATGGCTGCAATTTTTCATTTATCAGGTATATCTTCAACATTTGATATATCACGTTGTCAAATTTATTTTTTCTACTTTTTAATCTGCTTTTTTTTAATATCAATAATAATACTATCATTTTTGGAGATTTTCCTTTTTTTTATATAGATTTGCTCCAGAATCCTGCATTATGTTATAATTTTTCAATGATTTCCAATGTATCAACACACATTTGATAATACAGTTAAACCTAGATTAATTAAAAATATAATTAACTTATAGTAACTAGATATTCATTTAATGACAAATAAGAGATATATAACTGTTTTAGAAAGACTCATTACAATGATAAAAAATCCAAAACTTTATTTGTTGCATTAAAGTTTTTGTGGATTGACCAAACTACATTCGAACGTATAGTTGAGGGTATGGCAAGAAGATGTGATAAGTTTTTTGAGGTACTCTAATTTACAAGTGGATCTTAGATATTCCTTGATCGTGCTGCTAAACAATAAAATTATAAATATAGAATTACAATATCTTCTCTTATTCTGCATATATATTTTTAAATGTGCATATATATATGTTAAGAAATGTACAGCAATATATTTCACGTTGGCATTAAAATCGATTTTAAATTATAAAATAAGATCAAAGTAAATTTTACGTTTAATTTATTTTTACCACTTATAGTAAACTTATTAAATGCATCGCTATTTGAATACCAACGTAATCACAATTAAATTGCGTAGGAGAAATTGTTTTTATTTTGAATTTAATCTTAATAATAATTAACAAAAGCATATTTACCATTTATAGTTATGTTTCTTTTACTTTTTCTCAGTTTTCATTTCTTCAGTTACTTAATCTACTTCAGACAACATCATTTCCCAAAATATTTTTAAGTGCCATTATCTTTATTTGACTGGAATATTTTTGTGAGCAAAGACTGTTTACTTTGGAACTTACTTAAATGTTAGTTTTGTTCTCCTTTATTTTTAAGAAACTAAACTTGATAGTTTCTTTTTAAAAAAAGAGAATGTAAAAATCAAACTAAATATATTTAATTTAAATGATCAACTATTAAATTAATATTATTTATTATTGCATTTTTTTGTTGGAAAAAAAAATAACGATTACCAGTAAACTAGCAGTGTATAATTTTTTTTTATATTTTAAAAAAAGCGAGCATTCGAATTAGTAACTGTATGATTATAATTTATTACTGTCACTGTTGTTATTGATATTGCTAGAATGTTTTCAGTGTACTATTATAATATCTAGAACTACTAATACTAATGTAATATTTTTTTAAATATTCTGCTCTTTCTGGATATCTCTAACATTTATTTAAGGTGCTCTTTTTAACAGTTGAATTGGTAACACTATTTAATAAAGAAATATTTTAAAAATATGTGATGTAATGGCATTTCTCTTCTTTTGATATAAAAAAAGAAAGACCATTGAAGGCTTTGATCATTATTTTGTATTATTGATCATCATCACTGGCTGCCTATTATTATGATTTTTACAAATTTATGTTTTTGTGTGTGTGTGAAGAAAAAGATAAAAAATAAAATAATTATAACTGTGGCGTTATTAAACTGAAAACTCTTATTAATTAAAAAGTTATTAATGATATGTCTCATAACTTTTTATTTCTATGGTTCAATTCTCTCTATTAACACTGATATTTATTAATTAAAATTAAACTAAAATATAAAAACAAACTTCATCAATGGGGAAAATAAAAAATAGATTTGAATATAGTAGCCACTTATAAATGCATATTGCCATTCCAACTCCAAGGACAAAAAAGAAAAAAATCACACTCTACAAATGAGTTTTGCAGTGCCTATACTAACAAATCTGTAAAACACAATTTTCTTATAAAATATGGTAGTTCATTTTTTCTGTTTGATATTTACACTACTGTCATTTACCTTCTTGAGCAGAATTTTTTTTAAAAATATTTCAATGCCATGATTAATTATAGTTCTTTGTCTTATCTTGCAAATAAAAACAATAGTGTATTCTTTAGAATGTCTGTGAGATCAGGGTCACTGAGTGTTAATACATAGGTTATTCAGACCACAAGAACACTTCATCATTAGGGTGAAATGTCACTGCAATAAATAATGTTTAGTTTTCCAAATCATTCCTATATTAGAAACTTATTTTTCTTATAAGCATTATTTTTTTTAAATATAAAGAAATTAATTTTTTACTTAATCTTGAGCAATTTCTTGAAATATACTTTGCCATTGTTCCAAATTTGAACAGAATGATGCTATATTGCTGTGATAATTAATAACATGTATATGCTTCAGAAAATGTTTAGATTTTCAAATCACTTTTATTTAAATACCTTAATTTATATAAAATTATATATATATTACAACAAAATGAAGACAGTTGTCACATGATATAATTTAATAAGCTCTTATTTACAAATGTTATATATAGAGCTCACAAAACAAGATCTTAACAAGCTTAGTTGAATATCCCCAACCTCATACTGATTTCTACTAATGACGTCCTGGTATTTTTAATCTAATGCTTGATTATCCTAGCACCTCACCGAGGATTCCAGTAGCAGAAACTGGTCTAAGGTTGGGAATATTTTACAAAACTTATTAAGAGCTTGTTTTGTGAGCTTATATATATATATATATATATATATATATATATATATATATATATATATATATATATATATATAAAAACTTATTAATATCGAAACAATGTATAGTAGATAAATGCATTTATAAGTCACATTTTATAAATCATATTATTCCCATGCTGATACTATCATTGGTCAGGCCACCAACATCTGAAAAAGAGAGGAGAATAATATTTCTTGAAACACTGCAAATACTATCCTGTGTGTTATTACTAACAGTTGAATGTATTTGGAATATTTAAATACAGTTAAAATTTTCTAAAGACATTCACTACTTAAATTAGATGATGAAAATAGTTCAATATTTATCTATAACCGATTATAGTAAGTTCAGTATAGTTTCATGGGTAAAACCATCAGATAGTAAACTAATCATCATGCTATTTTTGTATGTTTATTAAACAAAATTTTATATAATTTCTTTTATTTTAATGTACCAATTTACTTTTATGGGACTAAGCATGCTGGAATTTAATTGACAAAAAAAGTATCTTTCATACCTTTCATACATGAAGTTCCCTGTGTGTGATTATTCTTATAACATAGATGTCTACTTCTCCCACAAAAACCAAGCTTATGTTCACTATAAAAAACTCTTGTAGAAAATATAACATTGTTCATTCATTTTACATGTTCATTTCAATGGAGGGTTAATTTTATAATAGTGAACTCTACAGAATCATATCCATAAATTAAAAAAAAAAACCCATATTGATTAAATTTTACAACCTTGCTGTTATTACAGGTTTAAACATTAAAAAGCAAATATGTTTATGTCAGTCAATAGAGTATCTATGTCTCACTTCCATACAATAAATTAGGTCAAATAACTGTTCATAATATAGCTAATGTTGTGATGAAATAATCTATCTATTAATTTGTTGAAAACAACACCACATTATAAAATACTAACTTTGCATTTGTACCAAGATATTGAAATCAGTTTATGTTTTCAAGTTCACTTTTTAAGTGACTGAAAATTTTTCTTCTTGGGTAATTGAGAACATTAACATTTTAAGTATTAATCATTAAACCAACACTTTTATGTAATGCAGTTCACCTCAACAGCATTATGTAAATTTCTCTGTGATCTGGAAAAATAACACAGTCACCACCATATTGTAAATACAGAATTTAAGAAGATAAATTAATATATTTGACTTTTATCAATTCAAATTAAATATTCCATCATCAAATCTAAATGATATCTTGATCCCAATTTAACTAAATAACAGTTCCAGGGACAGCTTTTGTAAAATTTAAAATAATATTGGAGCAAGGTCATATTCTTGTTTAGCACCGGTTTTTGTTTCAAAAGTGTCAAATTTAAGTAATAACCCTTTCTTTTATTACATCATATATATCCTATATAATCTGAATAAATTATGGGAGGCAATTAACTAATTTCAAACATGACATAAACTTGTTTGACTAATTTAATAAAATGATTTGATCAAATCAATAAAAGCATATGTCTAAATTATTCTTTCATTCATGACATTTTTATTGCATTTGTTTAGAAATAAAATATTTGCCGATAGTGATTTTTTATTGTCTAAATCACAATGAATCTCTGTTAATCATTCAGTTATGATTTGAACAAATCTATTTAGCAAAATCTTTGAAAGTATTTTTTTGTACTGGATAATAATGATATTTGATAGTAATGATGACAATCTTGTTTATTTTCTCTATTTTTAAAAATTGGAAATATAGAAGCATCTTTAAGATCAATCAGCACTAAATCCAGAGATTCATTTAAAAATGTCAATATTTTTAAAGTTAACAGATCATCACTATATTTAAAAATATCTCCAATTATTTCATCATAAAATACAGTTTTTCCACTTTTTAAGTTACAAAGACCTATTTTGACTTCACTAAGCTGGGTTCCTTTGTTCAAATTTAAACATGTAGAAAACATGGATATTTCAAAATATTCCTTCCACATCTTCAAAATATCAGTGTCATCATATAAGAGAATATCATTTGTGAGTTTAATAGAATTATCAGATCCATATATTGCATTCATTTAATCAAAAATATAGCTTGAATCTTTTTTTCAATATTCCAACAACATTTTTAAGACTTCTAGTCAATGCTAAATTTCCACCTTTAGATCACCATATTTATTATGAACTTCCACATTTCTTTTCTTATTCTTATAAGTAGAAAATTCCACATTTTTCTTTTAAGAAAAATACTAAAAAAAAGATTATTATCAGAAAACCAAATATAATTATTTTTTTTAAAAAAAATATCTCAAACAATATATTTACTTTTATCTACAATTTTAGAGATTTCTTGTTGAAATTTAATAAATATAGTAGGTATATGTAAAAACATTACCTTTTTGTAAATATTATAGAAATAAAATTCTACTTTTAATGCACCTATCATTTTAATCTTGGATTGTATTAATTTATGATGTGTCCAACAATCTTTGCTTATAGGTGCTCACATGATATGAATTTGAACTCTGATTTATAATCAGGCCGGTTTAATATTGTTAGCCTTTCATTGACATAACAAGGAAATCTAAAAATAGAAGATACTAAATTAGACTTTTATAGACAATTCAGCAGCATGCATGCTCCTTTCACTAACTGAGGCGTGTAACTTGTAGTTATACACCTGTTATATTCTTTCCTCTTGATGATACATTTCACTAAAAGTGTCCTATATTCATCTAAAATTTTAATAGCTCTTTTAATCACCAATTCTGTTCTATCTTATGCTCTAAAAGAGTTTCAATCAAATGAAGTTTGTATACTGTGTGTACCTATATTTGGACAAATTAAATTTATAATTCTTATTTTTAGTGCCTCCATTTTTTTCTGCTTTACCACTACATTATTAATTTTCTATTGCTGTGATGTATAATCTAATCTTTTACAAATGACCACTTAACTAGACTGTGTAAAACAGACTATCTTAGATCTTATTTTCCAGTCCTCTTTGCTTATGTAGTAGGCAGGGAGATCCCTAAATAAAAATGGTATAAACATATAGTTCTTGATATCTAAATTTAATGTTTGCATAAATTCCAACTAAAAACTGCTTGCCTACTTAGCCTGTTACTGTCATTGTATTCTTAATTATTAAAGGCTTGCGCTAAAAATGAAAAAGGAATTTGGGATCAGAATTACAGTGGGAATAGTTAAATGATAGATATGTAGTTGAACAAGAATACAATTCTAAATATCATAGTTAGTATAAGAAAATTATCAATGACATGAGATTCTCATGAAGATTTGGACTCTCCACTAACTAAAATGAATGAAAAAAAAGAATGTCAGAAAATATTTTTGTATTAGATTATTGTTTACTAAATCAATATATTATCCTACAAGGCAGCAGGAGATATCTTGGTTGTTAGCTTGAGTTAAAAAAGGTGTATAATCATAATAAGATAAATATGTGTAAAAACTTCAAACTATGCAATTATGAAAGGAGAGATGTGTGTTTGGAGTAGCAAGGAGGATGAAAAAGCAAATTATGTGGATAAAAAACTTATAAATATCATTATCATTGCAATAGATTAAAGATCTGAAATAAATATGCATAAAAGATGATTATAAGAGTGACAAAAAAAGATGGACAATTGAAAATATTAAAGTAAGTTTCAATAAATGACAAAATAATAGAAAAAGCCCATATGCCTCATGAATAAAAAATAATATAAAATTTTGATGAAATGATAGCTGTAGGTCAGAAAAGGTAAATGATGAAAATCTAATTTACAATATTTTGTTTAGCATCATTTCTTCTATTTGGTCACTAAATTTTAATGAATATTTATTATTACATAGAATGAGATTTTCAGATTCTTAACAAGTATGTTACTATAATTAAGAAGGTGACTATTGTTTTCTCTTTAGCAATGCAATAATTACTAATTGTAAAGAAGATTGTATGAATATTTTAAGCTGTTCATATAGAATACTCATTAACTTTTGTTTTTAAATTTGTAACTTTTGAATATCAATAGAATATATATTCTGAACCTTAGACAAAATTAGAGGGGATTTGAACATAGACTTTTAAGTTTCCTTCAGCCATCTATTCTATCTTATATAAGATATACACATGACCATGTACATGGGAAAAGATAAATGATCTTCAAATATATGCATTTTGTGCTGATTAATCACTCATCAGTTAATCCAAATCATCGTCTCCTACACATATATGTAATCAGCATTTGACATTTTTATTTGCAATGATAATTAACTTAAAAATCAACAGTATTTTTTTCAAAATAGGGATATTAATCAAAATATTACAAAATAAGATGCAAAGTTAAAAAAAAATACATTAGATATGCAAGAAAAGATTAACATCAAGGAAGTAAAAACATAAATGTGTTCATCAAATATGCCAAATCTGTTATACATGATTATTGTAAATTTTATTATCAGTAAACTTAGTAATATATATATATATATATATATATATATATATATATATATAATATTATATATATATATATATATATATATATATAATAGATAAAATTAATTAAACAATTCAAAACAAAGCAAAACTCTCCATATAGTAGTGCCATCTTGTGCTAACAAGTTTTGTAGTTAAATAGAGTTAAAAGGTGGGTGCTGGAGGGTTGCATTAGATCCTAAGATCTAGGTGCAGTGCTCTCAGATCCAAGGCTCCTCACTGATGAAGGCCACAAACCAGAAGCTAGTCTGGGGATATTGGATGAGTAGGCACTAGATAGGGATTTTATGCATAAGCCTTCTGGCATCCACTGATTGCTCTTGTTAGCACAAGATGGCACTACTATATGGAGAGTTTTGCTTTGTTTTGAATTGTTTAATAACAATTATGTGCTAGTATGAGATAGTGATCATGTGATGTTTAGTGGTAGATAAAATTAATCATAAAATTACAATTGGATGAAATGTTCATTTAAAAAAATGTTTTAAAAATGTTTCTCCAGTATTTGTTACAAACTTAGAGACTTGGACATTTAATATACAGATAGTGCATGAATATAGGCTACAAAGCAATAAATAATAAACTTATGTTGGGATTAATCTTCAATAACTGCAGTAAGTATTACATATCATTATAAATTTTTTAATGCTTCATCTTCTTATAAATATATATTAAGTAGATATCCATTTCATAACTTTCTTAAATATATCTGTATTATGCAAAAATCAAATTAAAACAGGCAAAACAAGCAAGCATAATAAATGGTGATCATGTGATCTGTATTGGCTTAAAAATCAAATTAGTTTGAATTTAGTTGCTTAATGTAAATTTACACTGGACTTTCCATTTTTTCTGTTTTAGTAGTATTTGTAAATTTATATTGACTTTTGCAAAAAAAAAAAAAAATGTTCCCTTTTCTATCTTTAAGATATTTTATTGTAACAGATGGTAACAATATCTATGTCATATGAAAGCAATCAACAGTATATTAAATAGTTGTCAACTGAATCTAGTTAAAAATAAATAAATTATTTTTTGCAATTTATGGCTATATGTTTTTAATTTTTTATACCATTATTTTAAAATTTATTGTAAATAAATTTGAAGTGATAATTATATAAAACAAATACATACCTTAGGAGCAGTATGAGATACTGAATGTAGTCTGAATATTACTATACATGGCTGTAAAAATGGCAGATTAACAAAAATAAATCAAAAATAAAGTACATAAATAAAATAATAAATAATCAGGTTAATGAATGAAATGGATATAATTGCACTTCTCAATGAACTATTTAAATGTCAAATCAACTAAAATATAGTATAATAGGACTCTATCTTTTCACTTTGTTGATATTTAAACTTAGTTCATTGACATTGTTCTAAATAATAGAGTAACATATGTCTATTATTATAATTTATGTACAACATAAATAATCTGGAATTACCATTCATCTATAAATTGTCTATTGTCCTAAGTAAAAAGCTTTCTAATTAAATAATTGTAATAATAAATAAATAATCATAACTTCTAAATATATGTAATTGTAAAGTGAAAGTAACTTCCTTATTCTGAGTTACATAATATCAAAAACTTTGTTGTTATATAAGTTTAGGTTTTAACTTAGTTTTTAAATTATGCAGTGAATTTTGTCTATTATTTTAAATAATTATAAATGGATAACTCCATTCATTTTCTATTTGCAATTAAATATTTATTAAAATATTATATATATTGTAATGGAATAAAAATGATGACACAGGGAAATGATTAATAGAATCTGAATGAAAACACAACCCAATTGTTGGTCACCATTTGTAACAGGATAATAATTAGTATTTGGAATGAGAATAGAAAAAAACTTTAATATATCTCAGAATTGAGACATCATTCACAATAATATAAATCTAACCTAAACATGGAGTGCCATTTTGTAACAGTCCCAAAATTGATATGGCATTTTGTAACAATCACCACCTGTATATGATTATTATCAACCAGCATTGTGTGGCCATTTTGTAACAATAATAATGGATCTTCTATCCCACTATCTTTTACATTGGTTTGTTCAGCATTTGTCATGAAACAAAAGAAATTGCCCTATAGGATTTTTACACAATCATCTATTACTGACACAAAATAAAAGACAATGAAGAAATGTCCTTATGGTTTAAATATTGTTTACAACAGAGCAAAACATGCATCAATAAATAGTAAATCTATTATAACATTTATAAAATCATTTAGCTCAGTCATGTGCCATACTATGCAATAACAATATTTCCAATACATAATTATTTAGATTGTCCACTACACTAAAATAAAATACTAATGCCATTTTTTATTAAAATGTAATTTATTTAGATAGCATTTAAAACAAAAGAAAGCAAACAAGATTGTCGGTTTCAGATATCACCAAATCTATTTATTATCCCAAAATAAATTACAATATGCACTGAAATCATATATTATTGTCCTCAACAATGATATATGCCTAAGATATCTATTTAATTTATAATTGAATGAAATCAAATCCAAATCAACAAATAACTAAATTTTGATATACTCATACTAATCAAATACTACATATAGTAATGTAAATTTACATTGAAATTCAATGATATTCCCTACCAAAATAAAGGAGTTTCTAAATGGTTATGATGAAATTTAGAGATCTCTTTATAAATCTATAATATATATTATGTTTAACAAGATAAAACCATTAATTAGCTTCACATTAAGTTTAATAAAATGCCATATAATATTAATAATTTATCTATATTTTTATTTATATCAATATACAATTATTGCTTAATTTATGTATTAAAATGAAAAACTCTACAATAACTCATTATCAGTAAATCTATTAGATAATTTTACACTGAGATTCAGTAATTAAGAAGATTTATGATCTACCTCAAAGAAATTTAAAGATAATTAAAACAGATCATTCTGACTATGACAGAATGAAATCTATTAAGATTTTATTAACAGGACAAGATAAGCAAGCTCTTAATAATTAACCATGAACTAATAAAATTATTTATACATTCTATATTAATTTAGATAAACAGACACATATTTCAATATAATGGCAATATAGAATTTTAATCTTATTAAACTTAACAATCATATATTAAAAGGTACATTAATTTAACCATCCTTCACTTACCTATATCGGTTTGATCTTAGATCAAGATTTAAATATCAAAATTGCCTTATACACTAAAAACAAAAAAAACTAGAAGATTTCATGGGTTACAATCAACTCTAAATTTATTGATTTATAATAAAATTAATAATGATGGTAATGAAAATAATAAAAAAACAAAAACAAACTATGTATGCAATGACTAAAGTCATAGGCAGTTAAAAGTACAAATACTATTTCTATTTAATATATAATTAATTGATAATATATTACTGTATAAAAATAAATAATGAATAATAAATAAACATATACATGAAACCCAAAAGACTTGTATGACAATAATTTTATATATAAACTGAATGAGAGGTTCCAAATATTTTCTTAGACTTTAAATGAAATATACAATGATAAAAAAAATGTGATCAAAGAAAACTGATTTTCATTTATTCATTAATATAATTTTAAAATAATTAAACCAACATAAAAGTCCAATGTATGTAAGCCTTTCTATATGAATATTCAAATCTTAAATTAAAAAAAAAAAGAATATTTTTTTGTTTTTAAATGTTGGTATTTTTATTTCAAGAATACAATATATCCAACCACTTAAAGTATTAGATACTTGGTTAATGCAAAATCTGTACATCACTAGTTTTATTTTATTTTTTTATTATTAGTAATAATATATGAAGAAAATTCTTTCATGGACAAAATTCAATTACATCCAAATGAATAATAAATGCTAGCTTTTTTTTTCAAGTCAATAAAATAAAATTTCAATTGCTTAGTATCATATAGAAATTGAATTAATCAATATTGTGAAATTCATTGATCAAATATATGACATTCATATACATATCATGGGGTTTGTATTAATTACAAGTAAATAGTTGAAAACCTACATTTTAGCAATGAAATATATTATAACTTACTTGTGATACAACAAACATTGATGTTTTTTTTAATAATACATTCTGCTGTTTCCCCTGGAATTTCATCAACAAAATTTACCAATGGAATGGGGAAACAGGTACAATTTTATTCTTCCATGGTTTTACAAATTAATCACTTTAGAAAAATAAAACTGATATTTTAAAGCTGAAGGTACTAAACAATGATAAAATTTGCATGACCCAACATGAAGCGTTCCACTTCTATTTATAACATATCTTTGCTGACATTAATGTTCATTTAAACTCGAAGATAACTCTTTGGGTTTAATAAAATTTGCCTCCAATTAATAAATGAAATGAGGACTTTGAATTATTGGATACAGTAAGAATTTTTGTTTCACAATTCCAATATGATTTTTTTTAAAAAAACTAAGAATAAAGAATTTACAGGATATTTCCAATACCTTCTGATCAATATACATTTTTTATACAAAAATTTAACACATAACTTTAAAAATATATTCCAATAAATAAACAAATATATAAGATAAAATGAATGTTTTTCTTTGTAATAAGTAAATTGTTATTGTGAAAGTAATAAAAAAAAAAAACGGAAACGTAATAACTAATAATAAGATTTTATTCAAGTAGTTTATTCTATGATTTATCTAATTATTTTTCAGTATTTACTTATCCTTTCACTTATTTATATTTTTCCTAAAATTGATAACAACCAATTTATGGTTTGATGCTAATATTAATAGAAAATAAGGATATTATTTTAAAATGATAAGTTGTCATGGTTATCTAGTTATACTTTAAGACCTCCATTATCCATAGGTCAAGTAAAATGAAATTAAATAAGATCAATAAACTTCTTTATTTTTTTATTCTGTGATACACAGCTATAATCAGGACAGATACAATATATATATATATGTTTAACAATGGTTTTCAATACTTCAAATATATCTCATCTCACTATTTTTTTTAAATTTCAAATTACTCTTTAAAAAAATGCATCTAATGAATTTATAATTCATCCATTTTCATTTCTAAGAATCCAGCTAAGATTCTTGTGAAATAAAATTAAACATTCTAAAATTTTCGCCTTTTTTTAAATTAGACTTTTTTTTAGTGGAAATATAATTATTAAAAGTAAATCCACTGGCTCCAATTATGAGCATACATTATAGGTTGCATATTTTAACGAATTGACTCAATTCTACTTCTTTTATGACTTTAAATAATTCAAGTAAATTCTTGTCAACTCTCTGTGTTTTACTACGTTTATCTTGGTTATTATTTTCAAAACTATATTTTTTGTTATATATTTTATCCGCATGCCTTTTTTCAATTAAATAAAAAAGGTCTATCATTTCTTTCATATTTTTTTAATGCATTTACTTTCTTTACTAATATTTTGTTTATCTATATTTAGTAATTATTTGATTTCTGAAAGTTTACCTTTTTCATTAAAATGTTATATTCTATTGTAAATAAATTACATATAACTGTTTTATGTATCTCCTCTTTGTCCCCACATTTTTATTATGCTATCTCTTTCCTGGAATTATCTGTTTTATTGCCCAATTATAGATTAGGTTTTTATACTCCTTTATAGATCTATGTAGACCTTAATTTATTAATCTCTTTTCTACATTTTATTTATTGTAGCATTATTAATCTAATACTTTTTGACAATTCATCGCCTCAACTAACAATTGCTTGTAGATTTTCTTTAAATATTTATTTATTTTTTAAATGCATTTTATCAATTAGTATACAACATTTATTTCCTTAACGTAGAACACGGGAAATTTTCTTTTAATTTATGTATTGTTTTCATATTTCCGTTCTTATTTTGTGAAAAATAATCTTAATGTAAACATTTTAAAAGTTATTATTAAATATTATATCAATTTTAAGATATACAAATAATATCTAAATATTACTTTATATTAATTTTGAATAATAATGTAACATTATATTAAATGTTATTTTTATTAACAATAGATTTTCATGAGTAAATCACTGTTTTTCGTCATTATGTGTGTGTGTGTGTGTGTGTGTGAGAGAGAGAGAGAGAGAGAGAGAGAGAGAGAGAGAGAGAGAGAGAGAGAGAGAGAGAGAGAGAGAGAGAGAGAGAGAGAGAGAGAGATTTTAAAATTTGCACTTTAGCTATACAGAAGATTTATTAAGATGTTGATTTCCTTAGCACAACATTATTCAATTTTTTTAAATTACCTTTGTTGATGTCAGAGATCCACAAATAGTTTATGATTTTTAAAATTATTGCTTGGAATGTTTATATAAATAATATCTCTTCCTCTTAAAATTATTATTAGTTTTACGACTGTTTATATATTACTTTTTGGAATTATAAAAAAAATTCTTTTGTTTTTGGATCTAAAACAATACTTTGACCTTGCTCCAAAAATGTAAAATTCTTATGCCTACCCCTCCCCAGTTTATCCATTTTATTTAACAGAATACTGCAAAATGGAATCATTTTAATTATATTTTCTTCTTTGTTATTATCATAGCATTTACTTTATCTATCTCTATGATATTTTAAAATTATAATTAATGTATCTTTATAATATTTTAAAATTATAATGACTAAAGCTATAAACCTTAGTACATGCACATTGTGTGCTTAATTTTATTACAAGAGAGACTATTACAAATCCTAATGCAAGATTCAAATTTATAAAGATAAGAATGGTGGCACTTTTATCTTCAACCCATTTTTTTTTAATTATATAGACAAATCTAAAGCATTTTGATTTGGGAGCATGAAGCTAATAAATTCTTCACTGTTTAAGTCCACTATTTCTGCTCTAACATTAGCGAAATCTTTTGATTTACAACGAGTCAATATTCAAATCTTAAGTTTAGAAATATTTAAAATCAATTTAAAGTTGTAAATATTAATTCTTGTTAAGCCAATGTCAACATGTAATATTTATGTAAGACTATAACTTTAATACATGTGTTTTGTGTGCTTAATTTCATTACAAGAGATGCCTCTACAAATCTTAACACAAAATTCGACTTTATAAAGTTAAGAGCGGCCACATTATTATCTTCAACCTATTTTTCTAATTATACAAGCAAATCTAAAGCATTTTGCTTTGGGAGCATGAAGCTAATAAATTCTTCCCTGATTAATTCCACTATTTCTGTTACTAAATATTACATGCTGACATTGGCTTAACATGGGTTAATATTTACAACTTTAAATTGATTTAAAACATTTTTAAATTTAAGATCTGAATATTGACTCATTGTAAATCTAAAGATTTCGCGAACGTTAATGTGTAACAGAAATAATGGACTCAATCAGTGAAGAATTTATTAGCTTCATGCTCCCAAATTAAAATGCTTTAGATTTGCATACATAATTAAAAAAATAGGTTGAAGATAAGAGTGTGGCCGCTTTTATTTTTATAAAGTCGACTCTTGTGTTAAGATTTGTAGAGGCTATGTACTAAGGTGATAGCCTTATATAAATATTATGTGCTGACATTGCGCTTAACAAGAATTAATATTTACAACTTTAAATGACTAAAGACAAATTGATGTCAATGCTTGGAAATCAAATATTCACTATATTTGTTTTTATTAGCTAATTTTATTTTATTACATTATTCATCATATTCTTAAAAAGATAGAATGTATTAGGTTTCTTTTCATTTTTTTCTATTTCAAAAAAAATATCAAGTCATAATTCAGCTACAAATCTTATTATATAAACCAACAAATAATTTTATTAGAAGAAATAAATATATCAATTATTATGAATCGGTTACATAATTATGCTTCACAAAAACAATGTATATGCAGTTACGTTGGATGAGAAGTTGTGTGTTGTGTGTTTAAGTCACATATTTTCAAATCAATTCTGGATAGAAAAGATATAGCACAAGCAAAATCTTTAGTATCAATCAAGGTAATTCAGGTCTGATATTTAGGAGAAAAATATTGAAATACTTAGAAATAAAATAAAGATACTATTATTTATAGATATATGGATTGAATATATTGTTACTCTTTTTTTCTATATCTTTAGGTTATAAAATAAAATTTTCTTATTGTTCTAAGATTTTTATTAAATAAATTAGTTTTTTTTTTTGTCTTGACTAATCTATAAGCTATTATCTAAATTTATATATTAATTAATTTACCTTTTTTTTTTTTTAGCTATATTTAATTTAAGTAATTAAGAGTAATTATTAGTATATTTTAAAAGCAAATGGTTGACGACGTCAAAACACTGGCAAAATATTAACCTACATTTTACTTCCTTTTTCTTTTCAAATTATTTAATTTTAAAAAAAAAAAAATTAAGTAGCTTAACAATGTATAGCTAAAAGCAAACAGGATATATAATTTTAGCTTAGAATAAATTGATAAATTTTAATGTCTATTACATTAATAGTTCTTAAGTATAGAAAATGACGTTAAAAAACAAACTTTTACTTACTGAACAATCGAAGTTTTCATATTGACAAAAACATTAAAAATTTCCCAACATTTTTTTCCGTATAAAATATATTTACGTATTCATAAAAATAAACTTTTTAATGATTTAAAGTAATATATTAAAGTATATGATATATATCCAAATAGTGAAAGAATGTTAATGGTAGGCAATGACAAATTACTATCACAAAAACCAAATATTATAAAACCTTAGTAATGTCTTTTTTTTTTAGTAATACCTTAGAAATCTCTTTATATTATTAATACATATAATTGATAAATAGATGTACATATATATCTTAAATTCTCTGGTACAACTATTTAATATAAATATCTTAGTAATCTCTTTATATTAAATAGTTGTACCAGAGAATTTAAGATATATATGTACATCTATTTATCAATTATATGTATTAATGTAATTCTGCCTTTCTTTTTGTTTATATTAAAGCAAAAATATTTATAGATAAAAGATGTATATACGTCCTTTATATTAGTCCTGTTGTTAATATCAATATAGAATCAAAATATTGACAGAATTACAGTGCCATCTTCGACAGACGGACTCATTGAAACTGATTTTGCCGATATTCTTGAATGAAACACAGAATCTAGATAAAACATCATTGAACATATATAAGAAACTATATACATAATAAAGATATATCTACATAAACGTTTTTAAAAAATCTACAATAGGCAATTAAATTTTTTTTAAAAAAAAGTGAAGATGTTTAAGCAAACTAAAAATGAATTAGATAAAACTATTCTGTCCGAATAGAGACAATGATTTAGTTATTTTTATTATCCCTTCACCCCTTTTTACTTTTTTAGATTATAAAATAAATTTTATAAAATTATGAATTAAGATAACAGTATTAGCTGGATGTATATTTAAGATATTATGTTATACTATTTATTTTAAGATCATCCTATTGTGCTTTTTAGAGATATAATATATATTTCTATAAACATATGTTACATTAAGGAATTTTGGAAGAAATATTAACTTAAACAAATGATATTTAATATGTTTATAAATATATTAAAAGCAACACAAATGGGATCATCAAATATTTTGATGTCATGTTAAAATTTTGGAAAGAATGTATGGAAAGAAAAGAAAAAAAAAACATGAACAATAACAATACATTAGAACTTTATGCTACTTTGAAGAGAAAATTAACTTAATTTTTTTTACTGTGGGTCATAGATGGAGTCTGGAGGATGGCCTGGGGACATGCCAGGCAGGTTAAGAGTTGATTGTCCCACATAGACATTGCCTCGAATGGACATCACATCCCCTTGATTGACTGACATTTAATCTGTGATAATTCATGAACCTGTTTTTTTGGTGTTTTTTTTTAGATGTTAGTACTCCGAATGTATTTTTATTTTTCAGATACCTATAATATTTAATCTATTGGACAAGGTGGTTGTATTGCTTTGAGCCACCACCCAGTTGTAGAAAATAAATGTATCATTGTAGCCTCTGTTGCCCATTGTTGCAGGTGACAGAATATGGCCCCTGCACAGGTGGACCGTACTTTAGTGACTTAATAAAGTTGTTTTGAAACATAGTCATAAATTTAAAAATATCCATGTATTGTAATTGTCCTAAATGTGAATGAATTTGATTTTGAAAGTAATCTTAATGAAAGGAAACTTTTTCCTAATATTAATCGTATGACTAAACTTTTTTATATATTAATAAGATATTCTCAAATTAAAAAATGTCAAAATCAATTAATATTACAGCATATTGTTCAGAAAATTATATGATTTTTATTATCATCATCAACTTTTAAAGGCAATATCTTGATAGTTGCAGTCACATATTTTTATTTTCAGCAATTTGTTTCATATATACATATTCAATTTTGTCTTCCAATTTATTTTGTGAAAATCTATTATGTCTTAAATATGATACATAAACTTAAATTGTCTCACTTTTATCATATTCATCAGTTTTCTTTTTATTTCAAGTTCTATTAATATTGATAATTAATCTTTTCTATCCAACCTATTCTACTTAGTCTTCTGCAATGTCACATTTTTATTCCTTCTATTCTTTTTTTTTCCTGAATTATATTTTACAGCCATAAGTCAATATATTAAAAAAAAAAGGTTTTATAAATTTAATTCTATTTTTGTCTTAATATTTTTATTTAGTAGTAGAGTTTTTTTAAGTTTAAAAAGCATAGCTTGTTAATGTTATTCTTCTTTAAATTTCAACAAGACGACTATTGTCATCACAAAGCTTACTTCCCAGATAACAGAATTCCATAACTTGTTCTAAATATATATCTTATTTGTGCTACATCATTCAGTTTTTAAACCTTGTTTCTGTTTATCATTATCACCTTTGTATTATTAACATTTATCTTTAATTTAAAATATTCTATAAGCATATTCAATGTCAAAGACATTTTATTCATTTCTTTTTCTAAGTATGCAAATAATACTACATCATCTGCATAACAAGTATAATGAATATAATAAGTATGCTTACCATTAATTTTAAGTCTTTTAATTTCCTTTTTAAAAACTCTTATTATGTTCTCAACAAATAAATTCAATAAACATGATAATAATGGAAAACCGTTCCTTACACTTATTCTTATATTAACTTTAGTTTTGTAACTATTTCTAATTATTTTTGTATTTTGACATGTATATAAATTTAAAATTAGTCATTTATTTCAACAATAAAGGACTATATTCTTTATCATTTTGACAACTTCAATCTACTTTGTCAAAAGCCTTTTCTAGGACAATAAAACTCTCACATGACTTCCTAATCAATTCCAATATTCTTTGCAACATTATTGTTAATGGTATTATTAGTTCTTTAGTTCCTCACCCAGTTATAAAACCATGTTAAAATTCATTCACACATTCTCATCTATTTTTCTATTCTTCAATAATTTGTGCAAGCACAACATTATTTTTTGGGGGTAAAGTCAGCACTTCAGTAGTCATAAATTGAGAAGGTATCATATCTTTTTTACAACAACCTGTTATAACATCAAATAATATATTTTTAATAACATTACTACATTTTTAAAAATCTTAATTAGAATATCATCTATAACAGATATCTTCTTACCTTTTATCTTAATAATGATATAATTAAATTCTTCTAATGTTATTGCAAATGTTTTCTCTTTATCATTAGCCATATTTTCATTCTCTATCATCATCATCATCATCATCATTATCAATCCACTGCAGGATGAAGGTCTCTCCAAGTTCAATCCATCTTCTCCAATCTTTAGCTTCTCTTCTCCACATCACCCCTGCACAATTTCTTATTTCATCCATCCATCTAACATTTCTATCTATTATCATCTCTTCTGGCAATATGTTCAGCCAAACTCCACTTCAATCTTTTAATTTTTTAATAAGGTCAGTAACACCTGTTTATTCTCTTACCCTTATATTGCATTTTCGATCTCTTCTTGTTACTCGCAACATGCATCATAATCTATATAATCTCTTATATTTATATTTATTATTTCTTTTTCTTTATACAAATCTTCAATATACACATCCAATGTTTATCCAGTTTCTTACTTTCAAAAATATTTTTTTTTCTTATACATAATTTTTAGAATATTAAAATTAAAACTGACATCATTATTTTTATTTTGTAGAAAAAAACTTTACTTAACTAGAAATTGATCTGATAATAATAAAAACAACACATTTATTGTTTACTGACAGAGGCACTAATATTTTAAATAATGTTAAACAAAAAAAAATACATAAATACCTAGAACTTCTGACCTGTATAGGAACACTAAACGATAAATGTCAAAATGGTTTGTATATAGACCAGGATGAACTAATATGAAAACTAGTCCATTTAGAATTTACCTCATACAGAATATTTTTGATTACATAAAATTCTTTAATTTTATGCTTATTATCCTTTGTTTCATGCATTAATATCTCAAGAGTCAAACAATGATGCATGAAATGCATGGAACACAATATAGAAAGCATAAAATTAAAGAATCTTATGTAATCAAAAAAATTCATTATGCAGTAAATTTTAAATTGACTAGTTTTCATATTAGTTCACCATGGTCTACATAATAGCTATTTAAATGTTTATCTATTAGTTTTTCTATATAGTTTATTGCTTTGATAAGGATTTAGATCAAAAGCATTAGGCTTTTATGCATAATTTTTTTGTTTAATATTATATAAAACATTAGTGTCTCTAGGCTTATTTGTTTATTATATTTAAACTGCTCTGATTAAATTTATCTTTCAGTTCTGGCACTGTAATTGCATTTTAGTATAAAAATTCAAATTATCTCTGAATAAAGTCAATAATAATATTTCATCAAAATATTAGTAGATCATCACTTTTTTTAAAAGTTTCACCAATCCATTTATTCAACCTACAGACACATGTTTAAGCAATCTAGGTATTAAATATGCATTTTCGACATCTACTGAGACATTTTGCTATCATTTTTTTACAGCTTTAAAATTTACATACATATTCTTCTAATATTTTAATTTCGAAAAAATCACATGTCAGAATAATTGAATAAGTGGGAATTTCAAAGTATCTGAAACTACATGTTGATGCTCATCATTGTATATAAGGCAATCTTGAACTTTGCGAGATTGCTTTGAGAAAATATTGTGATGGTCTAAAAACTTGATTTTTTGGAAAGTTTATAATTATTTTTGGATTGTAATTGAGTACTAATTATTAGATATGATATATATATATTATTACATTTATATTTTACAGAAATATTTTAATTTAAAAATAAAAAAAAAGTTCTTCAGTGTAACATTACCATAGAATTTAAGGTCACAGGAAGTACAACTGTCTAGAAATGAAATCATGCAACAGTCAGCTATAACATTTAATGATATCTAAATAAGATATTTATTTTATATAGTGCTATGTTGTATCAACTGTAATATTAATAATTAGCCATTAAGATAATGTACATGTGCTTTGTGAATCTTAACTATAAATGAATACAACATAGCATTATATAAAATAAATATCTTATTTACATATGTTTAATATCAAATATCCTTTTAAAATAAAGTAATTTTCATAATAAACTAATAGTTCTTCAGAAAGTTTCTGATGATGGTATTTTAATTGGTTTATATACTGGATTATTTATATTATTAACAGTTGAATATAATTGAAATATTTAAATAAAGTTAAAATTTTTTAAAGATATTTAATACTTATATTAGATTATGTAAATATTTCAATATATAAATATCACCAATATATAGTTCTTTAGATTAAGCTCCCAATTGAAAATTGTGATAAAATTATTAGCAAATGTTCTAGACAGTAACTATAATATTGGGTAGAAAAAGGTTGTTACAAGCAATTCAAAAATAAATAAAATATTTTGCAAATATGAAAAATGTGAAAGATGTGAGCACTTGGATCATTTTTTTTTTTTACATTTATCAATTTTAAATACTGTTGGGAGATATAAAAAATGAAACATTTTATTTAAATAATCAAAAACTGAGACGTATATACATTTATTTTACTTTTAATTTCTTTATCAAACAATCAAAATATCAATTTATTTTTTAAGCGCACAAAACGGAGTAATTGATTTTTTTAAAAAAAACGTTTTTTTTGTTTTTGTTTTGGTAATACAGAAGTGATATTAATTTTCACTAATTTTTTTAATATAATTTTATTTTTTTAGAATTTAAAATTTTTTCAATAAATTTAAGGTAATTAAAAAGAAAAGTTATCCTAACAAAATTAGAATTAATCTGACTGAAACACATAAAAGTAAGTGTTCAATGATTATAAAGAATAGTGTCTGTTTGCTCAAAAGTGTAAATAAAATAACATTACATTTTCATTTTATTGAATTTACAGTTAACTCATTAATAATCATTTGTTTAACCAATGAGGTACTTTGGATCTTTACTTACTAGAAAATTAGTAGCAAAGTTAGTTAGTTAACTGTGAGCCATATAATTGAAATTAAAATAAGAACATGTTACACATATTTATGACATGGGGAAAAGTTTTTAACTCTAAATAAGACAGCGAAAAATATTACATAAAATAAGAAATATTAAATTTACACAAAGCTAAATAAAATTATTTTACTTTATTTTTTTTTAAGTAAAAAAATTATATATTTTACTTCAAAAGTAATAATTATTAGCATGAGATAATTATTTAAGAAAAAAATAGGTTGTATCTTCACATCATCATTGTGTCTTAACAATCATCTGACTTTTTTCTGAACATTAAAATCCCAGAGGATAAACTCTTCATACAGTAGTGCCATTCAGTGCAAGTCAGAGTAATCAATGGATGCAAGAATGTTTGTGCACAAAATCCCCATCTAATGCCTACTCATCCAATATCACCAGGCTAGTTTCACATGGTTTTCATCAGTGAGGAGCCTTGAATCTGAGAGCACTGCATCTAGTTTTTAGGATCTACATAAGCAGCTTATGTAAGCATAAAGAATGGTGATCATGTGAAGTTTACTGGTTTAATACATTAAAATCAGTATGGGAATTATTACATATTACATTAATATTATGTAAATATGTGTAAAACGTTTTATAAACAATTTTATTTTGCAAATATATGTGAATCATCAAGACTTAAAACAATATTTTTATCTTGACATATCATTTTAATAATTATGAAATAAGCGGTTTAATACTAAACAAAATTAGTAATTAAAACAAATTATTTTTAACAGCAGATAAAATATTTATTAAACATCTTTAACAAGCAATTTATTGAAATGAATGAAAGTCAAAAATATTTATTACAATTGTAATTACTTCAGCTATTTGGAGGGAACAAATTGCACAACTATATAGTAATCTTTGTTTACTGAAGTTTATAATAAATGGTACTAACATAGAAAAAATAACTTTTTTTTGTAATGTTTAAGCTGAAAAAAACTCTAGATGGTGCTGATATTTTTAAAGTATGAAAAACATTGAAAATAGTTAATATGAAAAAAAAAGCATATATATTTTATGAATTACTTATAATGCATCTATAGTCTAAGTAACTTAATATTTCAAATTTTATACTCTCATTGGTTAAAGTTTAGAACAACCATTTCAAAATTATTTTAACTATATTAAAAATTCTATAAATTAAAATATTTTTTTCCATTTTATTTCATTACTTTTTATGCATCGGCCGGGAGGCGACCCACAACAACCGTCTGCAACTAACTGCTTGCTTACAAGGCGGTTGCCCTGATCTCTTGACTAACAATGCTTGCGGCCTAGAAAGTGGCCTATAAAGTTATACAATTTTAACAAAGAATGCCTAGAAAGTTATTTATTTAAACAATTTCAACAAAAAAATATAAATCACATGTCATTTATTTGACTTATATATGATTTATTTTTGGCCAGTTAAAAATTCTTAGAATCCATTAAAATTGCAATTTATTTGTATTTATAAAGTTAACTATTTCCACCATTTAATATTAAGTATTGAATGTATTTAAAAAATTGAACTTTATTTAACACTCTGACCAACTCAGCCATCTTGCTAGAGGGTTAGTTGGTTAGAATGTTAGCTTAAAAATTCAATATTAAAAATCTAAGGCTTTGGGCTCCATTCCCATGATACAACTGTCACTAGCCAGCTCAGCAATACATATAAAAGAGAAGAGATTAATACCACAATGTATCCATATACTAACCTGTGTAATATTACTAACATTTTATGAAATTGAGAAATTTAAATAAAGTAAAATTTTTCTGAAAATATTCAATACTTAATATTAGATGGTGGACGTAATCCAATATATAAACATAATTGAAATACATCACAAACATTTAGGAAACCACATTGCAAATTATTTTCCCTTTTTATGAATATAAGCGTATCTACATTTTAACCTTTAATTAATTCTTAAAAAAGACATCAATAAAATTTAATTCAGTAGTATCAATTTTTGTTTGTTTTAAAAACTATTAAAATAAATAATCTACTGGTTTACTTCTCAGAGAGATAAAAAATTCAAGCTGCAGAAGTAACAATCAGGAACAATGGTTTATGAATATTGAATTCCAAAGTCGCTTATTTTCAGAATTTGTCTTTAGAATATTGAATGGAGACAGAATGCTGTTTGAATAAACTTGGGATTTTTAAAATTTTAATTAGAATATTATTTTTTAAAATTATTGATCAGTAATCACTCTATCTAACTATTTGCTATTGGTCAGTAAATGAGTCCAAAGTTATTGACGGAAATATAAGGACGCAAAAAATAAAACTTATATTAATGGGCTTAGTACCTAGTGACAAATGCCTTATATTTTGCCTTTGGTTATAGAAAACTTCTGAACAAGCTTCCATTATCTTTCAATAGGTGTTTTTTTTTTAAAAATATCTTCATGTTGTTCATGTCTAATACTTTTTATTAGATATACTGAAAATCAGAAACATCATTTGTGAAAACACTCATTAAAAAAAAAAAACTCTCCAAAATTCTTAATATTTTATTCTACAAAATACTCTCAGTAAAAATAAACTCAAAATATTTAAAAAAACTAAAATCTCTTATTATTCACAATGAAAACTGTTTGCATTCTTACTGTTACAATGACTACTAATCATTGTATCTGAATTGAGATATCCTATGCATATACATTACAAGGTTTCAAAATTTTAATCGATACATATATGCTATAAAATCATGTGTCTTTTCATAATCTATATAACAATGACAAGTGATTTTTAACAGGCTTAACTTTTAGCAATATTTAAATTTAATTTAAATACTATAAAGTCAAATTTTTCTTAATGTGAATGGACATTTCTTGGTAGAATATTTAGTTTTTCTTTTTCCCCTTTTTTTAACTATGGTTGTAAGATATAGTTGTGAGAATTTCATTTTTTTATTATTATATTCTACTAATTTAGAGATTTGGTGACTAACTTGAATTTTTCTATTATTTACCAGTATTCCATAAATATTTATAATAATTTTACGTTCTGCATTGAATATAGATTCTGAAACACAAGGTCCACTGATGATGATTCAGCTTTGTCACTTCAGGGGCACATACTACTTTGATAAACTCATAAATAAAGTCATGTGTATTTGGTTATATCTTCTTACTGATTTACAGATAGATCCAAACTACAATTTTTGGATCCAACTTTTTTTACTGACATAAGTGTATACTTGATTACCAAAAGGGCTAATTCAAATTAAATGCTGAAATTTTTTTTTCTCAACATGGGGAAATTTAGTTCCATACAAGTCAACTCTATATAACATTTCATAAACACACAAAAATACTATTTGAGAGGAGGAGACTTTGCTTACCACTTTCTTAAATGAAAAAAAGTTAACAATAATTCTTCTGGACCATTCTTCACTAATTTGTAATAAATCTGGAATGATACAGGTATAAACATACTACATCTATGTCAAGAAGGAGACTGATTTTCAGAGTTAGAGATATTCTTTCTCATTTATATGTTATAATAAAGTGAATAAATAACTGCAACAAATAACTGAATGGGGTATCATTGAAAAATACTTGTATTTATACAGGAACATTTTAGAATTAGTAAAGGGAAATTAAGTTATTTAGATTATGCTTCACAGTACCTGAAAGAGGTATTCCACAAGCCATTAAGGAGGTGCAAGTTAAATTTAAAAGCAAATTCACTTTTACAGTCTTCAACCTCATATCCCTTTAATGGCACATCCCCCTGCATTCATAAAACTGGAAGTATACTGATTTATGAAATTGGAAATAGATCTATGTGTTTAAATGTAGGCCTTTGCCCTGATACACTTGGTCAGGTTTCTAACATGTTTGGATTTGATATTATCCAAGGAGTTGAGAGACAATATTATCCTGTATATTGATAACATCATCATTGCTGGTATTGTATCACTTTTGGTTAATTATAGTTAAATACTAATAGAATGATGAAGAGAATTAAATGCAGAGTTGTGTATGCATTTACATTATGAATAATATTACATTCTAATATAACAACATTATCATTTGCTATTAGTGAATATACTTATTGTTCACCATCTACATTCACATTACTTAAGAAAAGAATTGACTGCAAATTATTTTTATTTGCTTTTTGTGGCAGTTAATGTAGCTCTGTAATATAAGTCATTTTTTAATTATTTGAGTTATTACATTTTATGAATTAAGTGATTTATTTTTGCTATAAGCAATTATGATAACCCTGCTGCATGTGTCCATGAATACATTATGAGTTTATAATTTGGCTTGACTGGATTTTGCTTAAGGATTGACAATTTTTTGATTTATTTGAGTATATTTGTTAAACGGCTGCAAGAAGTATCCTGTTAGTGAAAAAAGATTCTTTAGTTTCTCTTTGAGGAACTGATGAAAACAAATTTCTAATGCAACATCCATATAATCTTTTTGTTGCAGTAGTTAGTACTATATGATAATTCATATAATGGGGACTGTCTTCAACATAATTCAGCCAGTGTGATAAATTTACTGATTTTTTATCTCTGAGTTTGAGATTAAAATACCGCATGGTTTTTTTTTTTTTTTTTTACAGTTGCCTGACAGTTCTCAATTGAAATATTAGATAATGTTTCTTGAAGTCAGAATGAATGTGTGCATGAATAAATCTTCTAGTAGACACATACAAACATGATGGACAAAATAAATAGTAACATTATTTCCAGGATCACTAATCAAGGCAACAGTCAGTAACTAAAGGAAGAAGGTCCAAAAAAATCTATTTCAATCCAGGATATCATTTAATGATAAATTTTATTACGTATTTATAACTAGAGATCACATTCAAATAAAAAAAGACTGTATTAATTGGAAGAGCTGTTTGTTGGACTTTGTGATGTTAGAAAAAGAAGCTTTATTATATATATATATATATATATATATATATATATATATATATATATATATATATATATATATATATATATATATATAAAATGGAAATATAACATGGAGAAGATTGATAGTGTATCAGACAGAGTGGCAAGATTAGTTATTCAATGATAGATTCCAAATGCAGGTAATTAAAGTTTTTGCTGTAACAAGATTTTATTCTAATTCTATCATAAGTATTTTACCTGCTTGTAAAAAAATATTTTATCTTAAATTTTCAATATATATCTGAACATGCTTCTGGCCTTGCATCATATTTATAACTTTCAATCTCAGCAGCTGAAATTTATGGTGAGTTTAAAATACTAGCACTGCAGGTGTTATGCATATTTTAAATTTACATGTTCCAATTTTTGGACAAAGCAATAAATAATCTTTTTTGTTAAACTCATGGAAGTCATTAGTAATGAACCATGCCTTTTTGATCTTTCTATTTTAGTCATCGTGTTTAGAACACATTACATTATCATTTTGTAAGTCAGAGGTATGGCCATAATTTATTTCATACTTGATGAACCCTGATGTAACGCTAGGACCATTTTTATATGCTTGTAGTGATTTATATGATTTATAAGTTGCATCAGTCTGGTTGGCAATATTAGTGCATGATTCCCCATAATAAACTGCATTGCAAGAAAAATCACTGCAGTCAGTCCCAAAAAATATTTAAAGGGCCTAGTCTTCAGGAAACCAATCCCTTATGTTGTTTATATGTGCTTATTTAAGTTGGGAGAAGTATAAAACTGATGTTGAATGTGTTAGTACATATATCCCAGACATGAAGGAAATACTTTTCTTATGGTTTATATTATAGATATTAGAATAGCAAGTGTGTTTATTTTGTAATAGAACTTATTGAGTGTTCTGACCAAGATGTTATAATTGTAAACTACTTTTATCATGTCTTTAATATAAATCTCAATGTCGGTCTTAAGATACACATTGAATTTACATAATCTTAAGTTTCTATACAGAAAACATTTAAAACCTGCTAGTTTGTGCAAGATAGGAGTGAGCAAATGTGGTTGTATTGATTGCTGAATGTTGGCATGTTAAAGGTTTAACAATCATTCTATAATCCAGATTATCCTTGTTTCTTTGTATATAAAAGTCTAAAAATTTGAGGCATTTATATTAATCTTCTTCTTCGGTGGTCCATACCTATTAGGAGCATTGCCTTAACTCAAATGGCATATATTATTGATATGTTACTCTGATGTACAAGGAAGTGTGAAAGCACAATTTAATATTATATTGAAGACAAATGTAAAGTATAAATATACAGGTTATTATTAAATAAGTATACTTAAGAAAATTGAGTTAGATTACGTGGACACATATTTTGATAATTGCTTCCTCAATTTAACAATTATGTCAAGATACTGTCAATTGAATTTAAGTCACTCTAGATACAGTATGTAGACAATCTACTTATTTATGCATCAGAGGAACACTTCAATACTATACACCATGAATTAATATAATGTTTCTTTTTGGTAGGGCTACAGAATAGGAAGATACATATTAATGCCTTCAATTTTAGACTTTTATGTACAAAGAACAATGATAAATGAGATTATAGAATGATTGTTAATATCTTCAACATTTAGAGATCAATACATTCCCATTTGTACACTTCTATATCACACAAATTATCAAATGTTTTCTATATAAAAAACTTAAGATAATGAAGTGAATCATAAGGCCAATATTGAGGACTATGGTAAAAAGTATTGCAGTTATAAAATTTTGATCAGAAAACTCAATAAATTCTATTCCAAAAATAAAGGCTAATTCCAGATCCCAATAATACAAACCACTGGATAAGTCTTCTCTTCATGTCCAGGATGTCCTGTCATTTATAAAACATATGATATAATAATTTCCACATCAGTTTTCAATCAATTCCTAGCCTAAATAAACTTATCAACAATACAAAAGATAGATTGCATCTAGACTAGACCCTTTAGATCATTTATATAATTGACTTCAGGGATTCTTCTTGCAATGCAGTTTATTACAGAGAATTGAGTGCTGATATTATCATCAGATAGGCATAGTATAAATAACTCCACAAGCACATGAAAAATGATCACAGTGTTAAGCCAGTGTTCTTCATGCATGAAGTAAATTCTGGTTATAAGTTTGACCTGAAAAATGTTAACTAAGCATGTACTAAATGTGTTTATTGAAAGAGAAAGATCAAAAAGATGTTGTTTATCATGAATGATTTTTATATGATTAACAAAAAAGCCTTTATGTTGCTTTGACCAATAATTGAAATATGTAAATTTATAAATTTGCCATAATGCGTTTTATACTAGTATTTTAAACTCACCATAAATTCCAGACACTGAGTTTTATTATTTGATTTTATCAACTAGAACAAAAGCATACTCCCCTACATATTAAAAGTTTAAAATAAGGTAATCTTTTCTTTATAAGTGGATAAAAATGACTTACAATAGAATTATAATTTATAGATAAAAAATAATAATTATAGATCTCATTCTAATCAAGAAGTAAAAAATTTTTATAGAGTTATACAAAATTCTACGTCCTTAATAAATTCAACACAAGAAATGATCACTGTTTAGTGACATGTAAGACAGTACATATAAAAACAAAAGGAAAGACAAAAATATGTAAAAAAAAAACAATATTCACAGTTCATATTTCTAACATGCAGAAACATTCCAATAAATTTAAATTAAAACTTATAAATCATTTAAAAATATTAACAGATTTCAGTGATAGTTCAGATTTGAAATACATCAATAGGAAACTGATAAACTATCAAGAACTGCAACAAAGATAAATGGTACAAGAAAGTGGCAATTTGTCACCAAATTTCTGCAGAGACAAGACAATGGAAGAAAAAAAAAGGAATGTAAAATAATGATTTATTAAGATCTAAATATATAGAGTTTTGTATAGATAATGTATATGTATTTAAGTATTATATATATTGTAGTAATATGTCTATTCCTAAATACAAATCAATATATATATATGTTTGTTTCATTAATTATTTTATTTTGCATGAAATCATTTACTTGTTACTTATTCATTTTTATTCATAGCATGTAAACTAATTAACTATTATTTACTTAGAAATGTTTATTTTAAAAATATTCTCATTTTAAAATAAAGTTAGAAAATAAAAGCTTAGTTACAACTTAAGAATTTAAACACTAAGTTATTTTAAAATAATTCTATGTACGAATAAATGAAAATTAACTAATAAAATATGTATATTTAAAGATCCTTTATACTAATTCTAATATAAAGTTAAATATTTATATTTAAATATTTTTTATTAATCTCGAAATGGATTTGAAAATGTAAACATTAAATGTGTGTATAGTTATTCAAAATTTATATAAAATAATTATTAAACTACATAGCCTGATGTATTCTAGAATTTATATATCAGTAACTATACTAAACATAACAAAGATATATCTGAATAAATTAATAGAAAATAAAAAAATATCACTGACTTGCTGTTTGAATTAACTACTATCAACATCACACACTCACGTATATATCTTCATTGTATTTAAACATCAGGATGGAATGCCTGCTATTTCTGATGCCTGGTTGCTAACACAATTATTGCATGCATTTAGAAAATTAGTCATTATCATTCTGCAAGAATTTGTAAATTGTATTTATAAACTTTATTTATCAAAATTATTTTTCTTTAAAATATAAAAAAAATTTCAGGAAAGAAGCTGATCATATTTTTCTGAAAAAAGAATTGTTTAGATCTCCACAAACTGTCCAAGTCAAAACATTCTAGAAGAATGCATCTTATTACTCAAAAACAAAAACAACTAACCTAGGTTGAGAAAATAAGTGCTTAAAGTAGCTCCGATCTTCGTTCATGATAAACTTTTTCACAAACTCTCAAAGAAAGGTTTTAAAAAATAAATATAGACAATGTTGGTTATTATATATATATAAATATTATGCCCTTATTTTATTTTATACTTCTAGAACATTGAAGAACTTATTTACTTGCACTGGTAATACAAATTTAATTATATAATTTTATATATTTAAGTGCACATATTTCCTCAATGTCTAATAGAGTGAATAAGTAGACAGTTGGCAGATAAAGTATTAATCTTTGTTTATGCGAATAAACCAAATGATCAACATCTTCAAATATAGTTTAATATTATCGTAACATACACAATCCTTTCACTTGTTCCAGTCATTCTAAAACTTTGTTTTTACCTTTAAAATATTAATATAATCGTATGTAACATTAATTTGAGAATGCTTATTATAGTTGTTTTCATAAATAAAACCTTTATTATGTAGCTTAGACTGTTAAAATTCATTCATTTAAGTTACTTTTTATGTTAGTGATGTCAAATAAAATATACATTTTTCTTATTAATAAATTCATATTTGTCTAAGTTATCAAGAATATCACTTACTCACATGAATCCTTAATCGTGTGTTTAATTTGATTTATTTTTATTATAATTAATTCCACGAGATTATTGATTATTAATTATTTTAATTTTGAATATATTCTAAGGTCAATAAAATTACCCTTTGATTTTAAATATATACAAGAACCTAGTTCTTTTACAATTACACATAGTGAAAAATAGTTTTGATTTATGGTACATGTTGGAGTCCTTTTTCCACATCCCACTTGTATTCCATACTTTTACAAATGACACTGCCATATAAGAGGCATGATTAAGATGAAGTTTGGGAGTTTATTTATATAATATACAGTTCTAAGTGGTTTTTTAAATGTGCTGCCTGAGAATAATTGCTAGCATAAATAAGTAGATTTATAAGCATGTGATTGTGAGAGAATTTTCAACATACATGGAACATTTATCTAAGCAATTTTTTTTTGCATCACATTCATTATATATATTTCACTCATTGAGACAAAATAATAATAGTTAATAATACTAATTTGTATTACAGACTTAAAATTAATCAGGATTCTCATGCATATGCATATATATGATATTTTTTTATAGAAGCAGCAAAAAAGGGAATGTATACCAGGACTATGATATTACTTGTTATGCCTATTTTTGTTATCTTAATATTTACTTATTCTACTGAAATTTAAAATCATGAGTGATGTTAACCCCTTTTGAGAAACATCCATGCCAGGACAGTCATGGTTTGAAGTCGATCGGAAACCATTAATTTTTGAGCTACGACAGTGTTTTTATGTTTATTTTAAAGCTTAAAATGTACCGTAAGATGCTGCCCTCTCTAGAATTATTTTACAAGTAAGAAATTCAATAATATTGACATAAGAAGTTACAACAAATGGAGAAGATAGGATTTTCTAAATGCTGATTGGTTGGTTCGCATTTAAGAAAATAGAATAACATCTATTAATAATTTTCATCGCTTCAACTTCTGTTTTGATTTTGAAAATAAAAATTAATGTCTTAGAATGTTTTTTTATTATTTTTCTTACATATTATAAATTATTTTCATAAAATATACTGAAAATATAGTTAATTTAGAAAAATAGTAAAATTTTAGCAAAAAATTGTATACTTTTACATGAACGCAAATTGAAAACGAAGCCAGTCCCCACAACAATTTTGACACCTGCCAGCAATTTTTATCACTCCAAGCTCTTTATTTTATTTTCAAACTGAAATGAATAATTTAGGGTATTTTTCTGGCATTTCTTTACATATTATAATGTATTTTGGTAAAATATGCTGAAATTATAATTATTTAGAAAAATAGTAAGATTATAGTAAAAAATTCTTTACTTTTACAGGAACATAAATTGAGAAAGAAAATCACTGACATACTCAACATTTTCTAATAGGTTACAAACATTCTTTTGAGATTCTCCACTATAAAATAATTATAAATAGAAATTTATTTTTGAAAAAACTTTTGTTCACTTTCATAAATATGGCCAATTATTAATATACTTTTTACAAATGAAACTAAAATGAATATAATATTAAAACATGGATATATTTTTGTGATTGAATTTTTTAATTGACCAATCAAAAGTTGTAAAACTTTAATTCACTTGACAAATGAAAATTAAACAAAAAATTCTAGGAAAGTCTTAAAAATGACATGCTGATCAGGTCTAACATTGATGGTTTAGAAATAATGATAGTTTAAAAAATAAACTAGATATTAATCCTAAAGACTTTGAAGCACTTGAAACAAAAATGGATGTTAATTCAAAAAAATTAGAACCCAAGATAGTAGCCATGTCACAAAATTGAAAAATTCTCAAATTTAAAATTGATAATGAGTTTAAGCAATCCAAAACTGAACTCCAAGTAGGACTAAATTAATGGCTAAATTGGAAGGTTCTAAACTTGAAATTAATAATATGGTAGACAAAATAGACAAAGATAACCTAGAATTTTGGAATAAATTGTAAATTAGATTTAACCATCTTTGGAAATATTTATTAAAATTTCATAGTGAATCAAAAACTGAATTATAGGATTTAGAAAGATCCAGATCAAAATTGAATATGGACTAAAGTAAATAGAAGCTGAATGCAAGGAATCAAATTTGGAGTCTCTAGCTTTTTAGATGCAACTACTAACAGAGCATAAATTCCTACATAATGGCCTTACAGAATTTAAGCAAGAAACGACAAACTCACATCAAATGTTTAAATTTGCAGTTTGACAAGAAGTGGAAATGATGAATCACCAACTAAAAGAAGGCATCATAAAAATTGGAAAAATATTGTAAACATCTCATTGTCAAATTTAAATTTGACAATGTTAAATTGCAATAAATTACATAATTTTTTGAATCATGTGCTTGTAATATTTCTAGATGGATAGATGGAATTGAAATGGAGATTAAAGATGATGATGTTGAAGATCAAAGAGAAAACAAAGATAAGGAAATAAAAGACAAAATTTTGGATTTCTAGAATACTGAAAAGTTGAGACAAATGAAACTGTCAAAAGTAGATAATTTTAAATAAGAGTTGTTAGAAGTTAATACTAATTTAGTCAAAATAAGTAAAAAACTATGATTAAAAGTTAACTGAAATATAGTAAGTATGAATGATGGGATTAAAAAAATGCAGAAAAAGATTGGCAACAGAGAAAGGAAATATTGTTAGAAGATAATGACAGAAAAACAGAGAATGTTCAGGTAAAAAAGAATTCAAATAATGGAAATAAATATAAGACTATGGAAGATGAGTTTATAGAGAAAATGGAAGAGGTGAATATTAAGGAGAATTTTATAGGACATAATTTAAATAACAACATACCAGTATTTTATAAAAATAATACAGAAAATTTAGATGTCAATGAATATTGGAGTTCAATTAACTCAAATGTTTCTTAGTTTATTCAGATTCAAATTTGTTAAGATGGATTTAATAAGGATCCAACAGATTACTGGGAATTGATAAGAAGAATTATTCAAAGTAAGAAAATGAATTGAACAAGGAAAATTAATTATTGGAAAACATTAATTATAATCTGTGGCAAAATATTTGTGGGATAACTGTATAACAATACAGTTTATAAAAGATTAGTAATGTCTGAATTTTTGAATGAAGAAAAATAAGATTGAATAAATTACCAAGTAATGCAGAAGAAATACAATGTAAGTAAACAAAGTTACAGTCACATTTTCAGAAGACAAATAGCTAAATTAAAAGCATGCATGACACTCTTGTCTGAAAAACAAATTATACACATTATTAGGAGAAACATGGCAAAACCTATTGAACATAATTTATTATTATGCCAGTGTAATATAGAAAAAAATACCCAGATATCGAGAGTGTTACAAGTTAAAGACTGTTCATGAGAAAAATCTTATGATATATATTCACTAGAGAAGCTGACCAATACCTCTAATCAACCTTTATTTTATAAGAGCCAAAAGAGAAAGAATTCAAAATCTCTATCGGAAAGTCCCTATCTCCAGTCCAATCAGTTTCAAGCTTGTGGCTCTCCTCAGTGGAGCACTGGGACTCTAGAAAATACATATAGAATGATAACTCAAAAATAAGCACTTATAAAACATGTTACTATCAATTTGAAAGCCTGACATAAGTGCTGACTTTTGACTTAGAATTTTAGATCTAGTTTCTAAAGTCCCAGTGTTCACTGAGGTGAACCACAAGCTCAAAACCAATTGGTCTGAAGATAGGGACTTTCTGATAGATATTTTAAATTCTTTTTTTTGGTACTTATAAAATGAAGCTTGATTAGAGCTATTGGTAAGCTCTCTCTAGTGAACATTTAAATGCAAGCTTAAAAGCAAGTTATGAAATTTATAACTTGTTATATATATATATATTCCTTGAATAATTAATAACTTGGTTCTGCAAACAGTACTCATTGTATAGACAATAAAATTATGTAGAAAAGTACTCACTAATAAAAAATGTTATTCAAAACAGAAAAGAAAATGAATAAAAGAAACAAATTTTAAAAAGAAAAAAAAAAACTTGCTAATGAGAAAACAATTATACGAGGAAAGTGCTCTAGAAATGAACATAAAACATATTTTTTACTAACTGAAAGAGTATGTAGTAATATGAGTATTCCTAATTATATATATATATATATATATATATATATAATTAGGAATACTCATATATATATATATATATATATATATATATATATGTTTGTTTCATTTACGTTGTGTGAAATCATTTACTTGTTTATTCATTTTTATTCATCACATATAAACCAATTAATTATATTTTACCTAGAAATATTTATTTTAAAAACACAATTATAATTATAATTGTAATTTTAGAACTTAATCAGTAAGTTATTTTAAAACAATTGTGTTTATGAATAAATCAAAATTAACAAATAAATTATGTATATTTGAAGACCCATAATACTAATTATAATATAAAGTTAAATAATTTATATTTATATATTTTTTATTAATTTACAAAATGATTCTAAAACATGAATGTTAGACGTGTGTATAATTATTTCAAAATTTATATAAAAGGATTATTAAACAGTATAACTTTGTGCATTCTAGAATTTATATAACATTAACTATACTAAATGTAACAGATATATGTGAATAAATCAATAGAGAATAAACAAATCAGTGACTTGTTGTTTGAATTAGCTGCCACAAACATCAGTTATATATATATATATATATATATTCATTGGTATTCTAATATCAGAATGCATTGCTAGCTGCCACAAACATCAGTTATATATATATATATATATATATTCATTGGTATTCTAATATCAGAATGCATTGCTAAAAGTCATTAATAGAAAAGTAACAAATGCATGCCCTTTTTACCTGTCTGCTAAAATAAATATCACATGCATTTAGAAAATTAATCATCGTCATCTTTTAATAATCTGATTGCAAAATGTAGTGTCAAACTTTATTTATCACAATTATTCTTTTTTAAAAAAATAAGAGAGAAATTTTCAGATGAAAGAAAGCTGTTCATCTGGAAATGAACATTATATTATCATTACACCTTAATTCTGAGAAAAGAGTTATTTACATCTCTACAAATTGTCCAAGTTAGAACATTCTAGAAGATTGTGTCATCTTACTGAAAAACAAGAATATGATCCCATGTAAAGAAAATAACAACCTAAATCAAGTTCATACTATAAACCTCACTCATCATGAAGACTTTAAACAAATGACTTTATCACAAACTTTCAAAGAAAACTTTTAAAAAAATAAAGATTTCATATTTGATATATATATATATATATATATATATATATATATATATATATATATATATATATATATATATATATATATATATATATATATATATATATATATATATATAACAAAGAAATCAAGTAATGTCATATGATTTAATTTAACAAACTTGTATTACAAATGTTATATAATGATCGTGCAAATAAGTTCTTAGCAAGCTTTGCAGAATATCTCCAACTCCAGTAACTGGCTTCCTTAGTGAGGTGCTAGGATAACCAAGCATTAGATTAAAAATACCAGGCCAGAAACATCACTTTATCTAATGTATAACTATTAAATAGAGAATCTGAAATTTGCAGACATTTATATGTCTTACAATCCAGCTATCTATCTAACATAGCCATTTGGGACTGAACCAAGTTCAGATACACCATATATTAATAGATTTAGCAATATAAAATTGCCAAATCCTTAATAGCAAAAAATATGAGTATTGAACATCTTTAGAAAAATTTAACTTTATTTAAATATTCCAAATAGATTCTACTGTTTGATGTACTATTACTAACAGTTAAACATATTTAGAATATTTAAATAAAGTTAATTTTTTTCTAAAAACATTCAACACTCATATTACATGAGGAAAATAGTTCAATATAAAAATACAATTATTTGAGGATGTTCATAGCTGTTTTCATAAATAAATCTTTGTTAAATACTTTAAGTTGTTAAAGTTTATTTATTTAATTTATTTATTTTACACTAATAATGTCAAAAAATATGAATAATTTTTCTTATTAAGTAAATAATTTTTGTCTAATTTATCAAGAATTTCACTCACACACACGGAACCTTAATCACATGTCAGCTTTGATTTATTCTTATTAAAAAATCAGTGATATTGTTGATTAATAATTATTTTAATTTTGAGTATATTTCAAGATTAATATAATAAAATTACACTTTGATTTTAAATATATGCCATTAGGTAGTCTCATATTCACCATTACACATAGTAATAGATAGTTTCAATTCATGGGGCATGCTAAAGTCTTTCCCCACCATTCCTCTCATCACTATATATTGAAGCAGTTGATGTCTAATCATCATCAAGCTTCATGCTTCACCATCTACACTAACCTCCCGTGAGGTGTGAAAGTTAGACCTCACGATAAATATATGCTATTCACCCACACACTGTATGCCTAATGATTAGAGATTAGTAAAAATAATTTTTATTTAATAAAATGAAACAGTAGTTTGCATGAAGCATATACATATATATATATATATATATATATATATATATATATATATTCATATATATATATATATATATATATATGAATGAAGCAATAATTTTATTAATATTTATTGCTGAAAAATACATTTTCATTATATAATTGTAATTTTTTTTATATTCATATGTGTGCATTTAAAGAATTGGAATGTAAAAACAATGTAAAATGGGGAAAGCTCGAGATACAAAAATTATCTTTACCTCTAGTCAGATCGTTGTCCATAATTAAAATTTATAAATCTTAATTAAAATCGAAAGCAAGTCTTTTGTCAAGTGTTTTCAAATCTTTCAAAACAGCTAAAATTGTATTTTGAGTCTTATCTGTTGAAAATATTTTGCTAATTAAATGTTGTTTTTAAAGCGATTACAGAGATAGCGTGAGCATCTGAAATTGCATTCTTTGCAGGATTAAAGGGTTTATAAAAGGAGCCACAGAATAAAAGAAGTCAGTTTTTAGTTGAGTTCAGAGGAGTTTTTAGTCAGTTGAGTTTAGTTACTTTTAAGAAGCCAACACAAGTTCTGCACGATGAAGCATAAGTAGATGAATCTTTTCATCTTTCTCTTCTTCTCTCGGAGAACTGTTTCACTGCCTGCTGCATGTTCCATCTGACCGGCCACCCAAGATGACCATCACTGTTCTAACTGTTGACTGCCTTACTTGCTATGATGCAATCCTTAGGTAACCTTATCTGATGTAGAGCTACCTTCATAAGTAACTACTTGTGTAATATGTAGTTCAACCTTTGTAGTTTAATTTATATATTAATTTATAAGCTTCTGCTAATTTTGCTTTTAAACTCTCTCTCTCTGTAATTCCTTATTAGTATTATGTAGTTTTAACTTACCTTTCATGCTTAATTAGCTTCTATATATAACTGTGTGTGGCCCCAATAAGATTTTATGTATTTTGTTTAATGTATAGATATAATTTATTTTCTTTAATATGCCAAAATTGCCAAATTCATGAGTAAGGGGAAAAATAATTGTTTAACTTGGAAAAAGGCTGGGCTTCCTTTTAAAACCTATCAATAAAGTTTTGTTTATATTAAATAGAAATTGCCCACGAGTTTGGTTTCATTTTAAATTTGTTATTCTTAAAGTCAATTAAAAACTTTTATTGTGGATGAATTCTGCTAAATTTATTGCTTTGAATTTGTCTTTAAATTTCTATTTTAAAAAAGATTGTGAACTTTCACATAATTAATCCATTCCTTCTTGCTGGTGCCTGAAGGGTAAATTCTATGAGTTAATAGGTATATGGGAATCAAATTTTAAATATAAATTTTATTAGTTTAATGATAAAGAAAAAAGTTATTATTCATTATGATTAGTTAAATGACTCAGGATTGAAAACAGATTATTGCGCAAGAGATTACACCATTTCCAAGCTTTAAAATAATATTTTATGAAAATTATATTATAAAAATTATATTCATGTCCAATAACATTGCTGGCATACATTTTGCTTTATTCTGATATTTTATCTTTTCCATTTCTTGATTGTTTTGTCATTGGGTATGTCGGAAGCCTGAAGCTCCCGTCCTACTTTTCAAAATCATTCGTAATCAGGGACACTACTCCCTGTGGAACATGAGATTTATGAGATTATGTGATGCAGATGATAGTACATCCAGATCTGGGCTTTCAACCCAGCCTCTCCTTTGATATCGCTCCACCAGAATGCGCGGACATATCAAATCTAAGTTCGTTTCAAATATTCATTTAAAAATGATAGAATATCCAAAACTGCCATGGAGGTCTTATTTCTTTATTGTATGCTAGTACCATTACTCTGCTCTTTAATTTTATCACCATCCACCTAACCTTAGTAAGTCACAATTGATGTGTTAAAGATAATGATTCATGTTGTAAAAATACATTCAGTTCATTGAGTTAAACTGCTTTCTTTTAAAAACCGTTATCGATTCCCATAGACATAAATCTAATTTATATTAATGATTGCATAACTTATTCTTGTAAATGTAGCACCTTGTTTGTTTCTTGTATACTTATTCTAAAGATGCTATGTCTAAATAATGCCTATCAAACATATATAATGATTTTAAGATTGTAAATAAATAATTGAGACTGCATATTTAAATTTATTTGTCAACATGATTAATGCTAAATTATCAGGTATCTTTCTGTAATCCAAATCTGTTCCGATCTTTTATATTTGTTTTATTCATCCACAGCATTTTATTTGTGAACATTTGTACATTGGCATATTAATCCCCACACAAGTTATAGCACACTCTATAAAACTATATCCATGAAATAATTAATAAAGAGGATCTTATAAAAACAAATTCCAAGTTTGTAAATAAACAATGTCACACCAAGTGTGAAAACATTTTTGTAATATATATATGTGTGTTTGTTTAATATGTTATTAAATATATATATATCTCATGTAAATCCTGATTTGTTGTTTTTGAATTATTATTTTCTAATTAACATTTAGAACTATTTTCTTTAGCTAATAGCTTAGCATTAATAAATAACTATAATAAACGTAATAACTGGGCTACTCTGATCATGATCATCATCATCAGTCTGATCTTATGCTCTACCGCTTTGCTTCTGGGCCCGGAATTAAAATAATTTTACTGTATCATCAGGATTGTTATTCATAGGGTCAGAGATTCGAAGAATAGGCAAATAGGTTAGAATTCAGGATTGCTCCAGACCTGTGTATCTCAAGCATGATCGGATTTGAGGTACTTTTGCTTAGGATTTGAATCTTGTTAAGTGAGCATACTATTTTGACCGGTAATACATATGTATATAATCTCTCTTTTTTATAGATATGATAATAAATTATGAGAATTGAGCCATCCAATCCTTACAATACCTACTTCATAAAACTCATTATCACTATCCTAAAAATGAAAAAAATAAACAAAAAAATCCTAATTAATAATTATCCAAATCTGTAGCATAATTTTATTTTTATATTTCTCAGATTTATTCTTTTTATAGTATTACTTTTATAGATGATGATGACAAACTGTACAAAAAATGAATATCTCAAAATAACTGCCTACTATTAATTATTTTCACAACTTTCCCAATCAATAGAGTGAATTGCTTTTATTAGGTCAATAAAATAATTTTAGAAATCACAATTCTGTTCTTATGGTATTTTGTGCATTATCTCATCAATAGATCTATACAAAATTTTATATATCAATAGTTTTACTGTCAAAGTAGATTACAATTAGCCAATAAGTCTCATAAATCCTGGAGAGGAAACTACCAGGAGTTTATTTTACTGATATTGTAATGTTTAGACAGCTCATGATAACAACCACATTTTTCCAGTATCTGGAAAATGATTTAGATTTGGTTTAAAATCTAATCCTCTCCTAAAAGTGCTCTTAAATCTATATTTTCTGTGGTGTACTAAATGATGTCACAGCCACATATTAAATACTAACTTTAACATTATAAACTTAATTAAGGAAAATGAAATTATTAATTATAAAACCTTATTTTAACATTTTCTCTAATTAATTCCATTTTTATTTCCACCATATATCTGGAGAACCTGATTCTCTTTGATCTGTATATTGAATGAAATAATTACTAAAGATAATGCACAAGAAAATATCAGTTTATCAATTATCTTAATTCATTAATTTATATATCTATGTATAAGATAACTCTCAATTGATAATCCAAATTTCAAAATGTTGCACTTTAAATTTATATATATATATTGTACCGAGGTACATCGTGACCAAATGTGTAATATACTTTAAAAATAATAATATTTAATAAATTTCATCTTTAAAATTAAAGTGGTAAAATTAAGTTAAAATAAAAGTTAAAAGTTGAAGGAAAATAAAATTTAAAAACAAAAGAGTAGGGTAGGGGGTTTCTTGTTAAAGAAAAAATAAATAATAAACGATTTTAAAAGAAGGGTAAGATTTTTTTTATTTTAAGGAAAAAAAAGAAAGTGAAATAAAAATGATTTAATATTACTTTTGATTAGTTCATAATAAAAGTAATAAAGAAAATTTGTTTTTTTTTTTAATAAAATAATTAAATGTGTGTGTGTGTAAACATTTTGAATAAAAAAAAATAGCAGCCCAATCAGAGTGACGTAAATGACAATAATTTCAGGAGATAAAAAACGCTGGATATAAGCAAACTTGGTCCTTGTTTAAGACGGTTTTAATTTCAACATTCCATTTCTATTATATTTTTAAAATATTTCAAAATATTTTTTTAAAATCAAAGAATCAAAAGAAAACTATATAAATTGCTATTCAGGCAAAATGATGCATTGTTAAATTCATCCTACCGTGCAGCTAACTAGAGAATTATCTGCAATACCATCAGCAGATAGTTCAAAGGAAAAAAAAACATGTTTGGATAAAGTCAACAAAGCAAGAGTATGCATGCATAGATCCATGAATGCCATGTAACATTACGAATTGAGGGAAGATTTATGAGGAATTCAGCACTAAACAGAGATAACATTCTACAGAAATTACTTTTTGTTGTATGTATGTCAAATTATTTTTCAAATCCTAGGTAATGTTTAATTTTCCTATTCTCTAAGTATTGTTCTTTTAAAACTGTGATAAACAAATAAATAAAACTTTAAACTTTACCGAATAGTAGCTGGAAGATATAAATGATATCGGCTTCTGCGTTCAACTTATTCAGAGACATTAATTGTATGTATGTGTGAATTTTAATTTAATATGTTATGTATATTTTTAGTTAAATGAAGAGAGTGTGTGTGGTTGAATTATAAAACAAAATGATGGTTTTTAAAAAAAAAAAAAAATTAAACTGTCGTTGAAATATTTATCTTGATATATGAATACACATGTTTATGCTGAAATAATATTTTTAGTAAAGTGGGAATGGATAGACTTAATTATTATTGATAAATGATTAAATTACAGTTAAAAGAATAAGGATAATTTTTCTTTTAAAATAAGGATTTGTTATTTGTGGACGCTAAAGTTTATCAGACAGTAAATTGTCATTATTATTAAAAATAGAATTTTTAGATCAGGCGGATTTTTTTTTAAAGGCAGCTATAACTTGATGAGCTACCTTGGATCTCAGGTACTAGAATCGTTGCTGTTCAGGTAAACATGTTAATTACTATGTGATTGACTGGTGCCTAAATGGTTTACCTTAAAATGAATAAGGTGTTTAATTGGCCAGTATTTGTCTAGTAGACAAGTTTTATATTATTAGTAACATGCTACCAATGATATTGTTCACTCTACCTGAGGACCAGACACCTTCAGAGATTGGATGGTTTTAGTAAGGAAGGAAAAATATTTTATATTTCTAATTATTGTTGTTATATAATATAAACAAGGTGGGCTGTTCAATATATATATGAAAAACAAAACCAAGTTTTAATCACGTTAAAACCTGCTGTAGCTTGTATTTATGATCAATAGATGGCGTTTTACCAAAAATACCGACCAAGCATTTTGTTTACATAAACGATCAAAGAGTCAGAATTAACTATATCTTTCATTTTAGCCCACCTTCAGATCAGCTGATTTCAAGCTGATTTGCTATCATCAGTGAAGGACAGAGCCAAGAAACTAGATCTAAACACTGACTCCAAGTGTTTATGCACAAAGTTTCTATCAGTTTGCAAGCATGAAATTTTTCAGACCGATAAAGTCTTCAAACTCAGCCAAACAAGCTAGATAGCTATATGGGTCTGATCTCAGTTCAGTTTCTCCACATAGTCATAAATCTACTTTTAAAGGTTTCTGCAATGATATAGATTGCAGAGGCTTTGACTATGTGGAGAAACTGAACTGAGATCAGACCCATATAGCTATCTAGCTTGTTTGGCTGAGTTTGAAGACTTTATCGGTCTGAAAAATTTCATTCTTGCAAACTGATAGAAACTTTGTGCATAAACACTTGGAGTCAGTGTTTAGATCTAATTTCTTGGCTCTGTCCTTCACTGATGATAGCAAATCAGCTTGAAATCAGCTGATCTGAAGGTGGGCTAAAATAAAAGAGATAGTTAATTCTGACTCTTTGATAATTTATGTAAACAAAATGCTTGGTCGGTGTTTTTGGTAAAAAGCCATCTATTGATCATATATATTATAACCCCACCCCCACTTAACACTGATCCTACATATTATATGAGCAAATGCCCAGGGTGCCAATTCTATTAATGAATAGAATAAATTAGCAACTTTATTTTGCTTTGAATTAGTATTGAGACTCTTCTACTTGTGCCTGACTTATAGCTTAGCTCAGTGGAGGGTTGTAGAAAGTTAAAAGCATATAGAATATAAAGAAATGAAAGAAAAAATACTATTGATCATTAAAATAAGATACATGCTTCACTTGTTAATCAACCAAATGATAGAAATCAATAATGTTTTATTTATTCAAGCTAATCAACTATAATTTACATTTTATTTCTTCCATCATCTAAATACACTCATATTTTAACTACAATATAACTTCAACAGAAAAACATGATATTGAATAACTTCACTATCTAGCATTTCTTAATCTAAATAACTAAATTGATATTAATTTTGAACTATGAAATCAGATCTCAGGAAATCTTTAATTCAATTTGATTAAAGAAATTTTATTGCACAATAACTTATCACTACTGTAATAAAAAATAATAATGAAACCAGTTGAATGATATTCAACTAGACTAGCAATTAGATAATGAATGAAATAGGGTATCTTTTAATCTCACATCATTGTCTAAATAGTAAACTAAGTATATAACCTTTTTTATAAGTTTACCAAATGGTAAAGTATTTCACATAATGTTTGGATCAAGAGAATAATATTATTAGTTTAAGTATGTTCATTATCAACTTTATAAAATAGTGCAGTTATTTTGTAATAAATATGTTGATGTGGAAACTAGAATACGAATGCATATAAGAATAACTCGAGACAAAGTTTTAAATAACTAAATAAAACATTTATTTACATTTTGCAAGCAAAATATAAATATAGTTGTTTCACATTGAGACTGTTTGACCTAATTATTAAATTTACAAATACATTTGCTAATCGGGATTTGATATCTCTTTATTTCATACTTTATCATTTACTGATTAGACATTTGCAAGACATGAATCAACAAATAAATTAATGCCTTCATATTCTAACGTCAAATATATTTAGGCTGTTAATTAACTGTAACATCTTTTATTAGTAAACAACACTGGATAAATAAATATTTTATTATGAGCACAAATATACAAATTGGAGAGGTCACACTATCAATTATTGGGATAAAACAAATTAATAACTTTGACTGTCAAGAGAGTAACCTTAAATAGCTCAATCAAATAGGCCCTTTAAATATCTATACTTTTTACACATTCAAAATAAAAATAATCATTCTGATGATTTGATAATTTAAAGCTTACAGTAAATTAACATGATATAATTCAAAATATTTAATTCCTGATTTATAAATTTAATCATATTATACTCTCATATCTGCAAGGTTATTTGTATTATATGTGTGTCACATCTTATGCTATAATTAAGACAAAATCAATATATTTGCATTTTGTTGGTTTACTTATGAGTTACTAAATAAGTGTCATAATGCAGTTAATGCCATAGACCAAACAACAAATGTAACACTATTTCTGCTTTAAGATTCCATAAAGAATTTAATCTTACCATTTATTTAACCACCAACTACATTACATATAGCTATGATTCTATGATAACACAAAAACAAAGATTCAAGAAAAATTTAAGCCCATGAGGAATAAACAAGCTTCTTGGCTAATAAACCTAATAATAAAACAATGACTCCGCACTGCACTTTGAAGTGTACTATTAGTATGTAACTCAGTCTCACCACCAGAATAAAGAGGAAATATACTACTTAACTTCATAAAATATCATTTTTACAATGCATAAATACATAATCTGAAAATATACTTCACTCATGTTAAATACTTAGATATATTAAGGGAGAGAATTTTCAATCCCAATCAACATATATCATGAATAACTTTCTTTCTCAGAGCTATTTAATATATTTCACTCTAAACATTGGAAAATAAATTCATACACAGATAGGACACTATTTCTATCAATTCTTTTAGCATACAGCATCATCTGGAAATAACAGAGAGAAACAGTTATAAAACTGAAAATTTACTAGTTATATGAAATAACTGCATAAGACAGACATACATACACATGAATAAGACTGCATGAATAACCTCAAATTATATAATATACAGATGTTATGGTAAATTAAATGGTAAACTGAAAAGAAAAACTTTTAGTTTATGACAAACGCTTAGCTGTTTCAAAATTTTAAATGGCAATAATTATTGTCAATGAGGCTTCACCATTTCTGAAAACAATATTTATCTTTCATATCTTTACTACTCTCTAAGCCAAGAACTCACTTCGAGACATTAAATAAATAAAAAATATATCTCTCTTCAATAAAGCACACAAAAACATACATATAACCTGCATAAGAAATTCTATTTAAATAACAATCATTTACCAGCATAATGTAACTTGAAACACGCTATCCAAGACATTCTTGAAATCAAGGAAATAGCATAAATTAAATAAGAAAATACATAAATAATAAACATATCTATCTGCTTATGGTTTACCAACAGCAACAAACAAAAAAAGTCACTCTTTTTTTAACTTAAAAAAATCACTTGCAAAGTTATTTAACATAAAGTTTCCTGAACAACATGAAGACAAGGGTGATGATTTCAGATAAGTATGAGTTAATAAAAATGAAGACAAATTCCTATAGGATAAACATTCACAATTCAGGTTTTATTCAGCAATCTCAAATGTTCTTAGCAATAGCTAATTGAGTTCACTAATACAACATGCGAGTAATAAACTTTTATAATAACAGAGATAATGGATAAATTATTTCAGCTGCATATTTGTTTGGTGTTGACCAATGAATTAATTCTGAAAGTTTTACAATTTAGTAGTAACTTTAGCAGGTTTCCAAAAAGAACATTAGCATGAATACACTTATTTTGGTCTGTTGCTAATTAATTATTCATGTAAAATCTACAATTCCTTGAGCAATAATATTTTTCTTTCATAATTAGTCCACATACTGAGGAGAACAAGAAATATATAATATTAATGTCCTTCTATTCAACCTTAAATCAGGTAGCATTAAATAAATCTTAGTAATTAGTTGATTATTTGCAAGCCACACATTTACTTCTTTAGTAAAATATTTTATAAGCATGACTAATAAGCATAGTTATTATCATGTAGTAGTTTCAAATAAAGCACAATGAATTATACACACATCTTGCCATTTTAACCTAACCTTTATATAATTAGAAGAGAATTTAAATTTAGAGTCTATGGTAGGTTTTGTTAAGCAGTCAACTATAAATTTCCTTAAAAGATTATAAAGTTCAGACAATGCCATTTTTTCTTAATAATAATAGAATACATAGACAAATAAAGTAGATTTAAGTTATAAGCATATAAATACATTTCAAACAATAGGGTTAATTTAAAATTTAACTGAGTGGAAAGTGAAGAAAATATATCTTATGAATAAATTAGCCTGACATCCTTCCTTAAAGCTATCTGGTAACTACAATTTCAATACTGAATTTTATATAATAATAATGTTTAAAAAATTACACTTTGGAGTTTAACCAACTTGATTTCTGGAAGAGATTTAAAAAAACCATGTACATAGAAGAAGTGGCAGAAGCAGAATGAATAAAATAATGGATAGTAATGAATAACTTCTATTACTGACTATCACTTAAATACATATCCTTTCCATCAACCAAAAGGTCACCTTATCCTCTAAAGGTTAGCTCCCACCATTGCACTCAGATAATTAAGGAATAAATATTCAAGAAATCTTTTCTTGAAAAAAAAAATTGATTTTCTAAATTAAATCAAACCGAATAAAACAAATAATAAATAATAATTTTTACACTTTTGAAATAATGAATATTAATTAGCTAGTAAATAAAATAGTTGATAACACAATTTAATTGTCAAATAATTCACTAATTCAGATATCCATTAATCTCTCAAAATATATTTACACCTGTTACAGAGATAATTGCTCTAATTTTAAGAGTTTTATTGTAAATATAAAATTCTTTTCTGTAATTAAATATGAAAATGAAATTGGAAGATGATGCAGATATACATGCACACATAAACACTGCAACATGAATACTAAATGATCCTAACAAAAATATAACTGATATGGCTATGGATTAAACATATTATACTGATTATACTACTTATACATGGATGGGTGTGCGAATGAATAAACAGATCAGAAAACCATCTAAACAAATACCAAACACTATTCAACAAATAAAAAGAAATCTCTATCAACTTAACTTATATATCAACAATTCCTGTAATAATCCACTCCCTTTCTTGCATTAAATGTTTCATCAAGTATAATAATAAAAACTCCCAACTAACATTCATAAGTGACTCTCATATAACACAAATTTTCTAAAAACATTTTGCACTATTTTACTTTTTTTTTAGTTAAATGAGGTTATTAACCACTGACATAGTATGACTTAATTAAAGTTTGTTTCTTATGCCTATTGAAGGTCAAAATATATATATATATATATATATATATATATATATATATATATATATATATATATATATATATATATATATATATATATATATATATATATATATATATATATATATATTAGTAATTGTTTCATTCAATACAGACAACAAAGAGAATCATGATCTCCATGAATACCATGGAAATAAAAATGGAATGAATTGAAAAAAAATGTTAGAATAAACTTTTATAAAAAGTAATAATTTAATTTTCCTTTATTAATTTATTTTATAATGTTAAAAATGTTTAGTATGTGGCTGCAGCATCATTCAGTACAACACAGAAAGTATCGATTTAAAAGCACTTTTGCAGGATGATTATATTTTAAATCAAATCTAAATCATTTTTTAGATAGTAATATTTAAATAAAATTATAGATTAGTTCCATAAGATAGTCATTTTAAGGATTGGATGGCTCAATCCTCACAGTGATTGTGATGTCAATATAAAAAAGAAGATGGAAGGAAACATTTTTAAAAATATTTGTAAGGTTCTAAATTATTTATTATTAAAGGACAATAAACATGTTTTACTCAGTTGGTTATATATTCATTTATACAGTTAAATATTCAAAGGTGGCTTGCAATATCTTGTAATGTATAACTGTACAAAATGTTTTAATTTTTAATTTTCTAACGTATTTTTTTTTGTTTCTTTGACATTTCATGGTTAATATTTAATTATGGTTATTAAACTAGCAATGGTTATAATGAATAAAAAGTAGACAAAAGAATTATATAAAAATTATAATAATTGCATTGTTAATAACAAGAAAAGTTAAAAATATACCATTGAATCTATTTATTTGGAAAAAAGAAAGTTTTGTAATTTATGTATATGTATTTTTTGTGTATATTTTAAGCTGATATATATATATATTATCTGTATGATTATTTATTTTATTAGTGTTAACAATATAATGTTGAATAAAAAGTAGTCAAAAGAATTATATAAAAATTATAATAATTGCATTGTTAATAACAAGAAAAAGTTAAAAATATACCATTGAATCTATTTATTTGGAAAAAAAGAAAGTTTTGTAATTTATGTATATGTATTTTTTATGTATATTTTAAGCTGCTTATATATATATATATATATTATCTGTATGATTATTTATTTTATTAGTGTTAACAATATAATGTTAAATGTTTGAAGTTAATGTTAATGGGATTATTATCAATATACACATTAATTTAATGATTAACAATAAGAGTTAAACTGAATATTTTTCGAAAGGTTATAAATCTAAAATACGATGGAGATCAATTTCATAATAAAAGAAAAAGGCACAAAAAGATCATGTTTTGTTATTATTACTTTTTCAGCTTAAAAACAGCTAGCAAAATTTTATTCTTGCTAATTTTGTCTTATTTATCTAAAAATAAAAGAATTCTTATTTGAACTAAACATGGATATAAAATGTATGAGTAAATAAGCCAGCTACCCAATGCCTTGATTCCTTTTTCTTACTATTAGTTTTCACTAAATGAAAGAGCATTAACAAGCGTGCATGTATAAAAGGTATATTAAGCATTTGCTCAGAGAAAGGCAACAGAACTCTACAATGAAAGAAACATTTTAATAATTCCGATTAATATTATATTCCATTTCAGCATGATTTGCAGAAATAATATTTCACCATCAACTCAAACTATTTGAAAATTTATGTGCTCATCAGTACTAGACTTCGTAAGACATAGTAATAAAGTCAAGCCAAAGCCAAAGCAGAGAGTCCTTCAAATAACTGTTTATTTTATTAATAAAATAAAAATATTATAAGAGCAAGTCGATCGAGTATAATTAATGTTTAAAACTGACATATTCTTTTTTTTTGTCACATTTTTTTCTTTAGTATTTTATGAAAATATTAAAACTCATAAACATGTATTAGTATTATTATTTTTATTTATAATTTATACATGTACACTTAACATATATCATATATGCATAACATTATATAAATGCATTAGATGAACTTTTATCAGCATTTGTTAGAATATGAAGACTACTTTAAATGTTAAAATTTTTTGATGTGATTATTATTAGCAAAGTATATTCTTTTACTTGTGTATATATTGAGATCATTTGGTAATCATTAGCTATGTTTGAAAGGTAGATTTTCTATTATAATATTTTATATATGAGTATATATGTGTAATCCTAGAAACCCGGATATTGTTTATAAACACTTTATATGAAGAAATATTTATGAGCCACTATACTGTCATGATAAAATCACCACTAGACTTTATAAAGTTAAGCATAAATGTAATAATGATTTTGCCAAGTTTAAAGGTTTTGATTAAATAAAATAAATTATTTCAAAAAAATATTAGTATTTGAATATTTCAAGAAAAGGTAAATGTAGTTCAAAGAACACATATATATCTTGTGTTTTTTTTTTTTTACTTGAAAAGTTAATATAATTCTACCCCAAAATGAATCTGTGATCTCAAACTCTTTATATGTTAGCAAGTATTATTATTATTATTTTATGTTACCTAGTTATATGACACAAATAGTCTTCAGTTAAACATAAATGTAATTTAATAACTGAAACACAGAGGCTTATTATATACCTGTGTCTATAGATGATAATAGATGGACAATTGAAATCTTAAATTGGATTCCAAGAGAATGTAAAAGACAGAGTAAGAGATCACATGTGAGATGGATGGATGAAATAAGATGTGCAGAGTGATGTGGAGAAGAGAAGCTACAGATTGGAGAAGATGGATTAAACTTGGAGAGACCTTCATCCTGCAGTGGATTGATAATGGTTGTTGATGATGATGATATATGTAAAATATAGGGTATATTAGCACAGACTTTTATATGACCCACCATTCTCACACTATTTCATAACACTGATACACTTGAACCCAATGATATATTTAAGCTAATATATCAGTATCAAATGTTACTCAACATGAGTTTTATGAATCAGTTGACAAACCTATGAGATGGAATAGATGTTCTTGTTTTGTTATTTTATGTTATTGTTGCCACTCTAAAAATAAAAAATAAAAATATACATCATAAATAACAGACGAACCAATTATTTTATTTAATGTTTGACTTCATTTTTTTTTAATCACGTCACTTTTCTGTAGATGTGAGGCATGGTGCAATACTTGATTGTGATAATATAACTATTTTTCCCTGAGAGTAGTGAAATGCTACTTTGGGCAAACCTAAATTCTTTATATTTAATTGGTTTGTAAATATAGTTTAGATTCAATAAAATATTTTTTTAATTTTTATTTTATATTTAGCAAGTGGTCAAATCTCATTGCTGAATTTTAATGTTAAAATTTGAAAGTTAAATAATTACAGTATAGAGAAATAATAAAATTGGAGTATTCTTTTCATTATTATTAGGATTGACTTGTTTAGTGTGAGATCTTATTTCAAAGCTAACACACTTCCATATTAATTACTATTAGAGTTTGACTTATAAATGATAAAGTTTTCTTTTCTCCAATTATTTATTATTGAATTTAAAAGCTACCCCTTGTAAATTTTAATTTGAGTTTAGAGATTCTACTGAGTATTTGAGTAAAAAAAAGCTTTTTCTGTCTTCTATCAGTTACAATCCAACATACCGACATCTGTTTGGCGTCAACAAACTAGAACCATTCCTCCCTCATTTCCACATCCCGTACAATTACAGCATAAATATGTAGTATATATCTGTTGGAAAAGCAACACAAACAGTTCCTCTTTTAAATGATACTCTTTCAGTTTGTTGAATTTCCTGCTATTTTATTCGACGACGAAAACTGCGATTAACTTAATGTTCTTAATATTTTGAAAACAACATTTAAATAATTTTATAAATTATTTAATGTTTTTAAAAATTAATTGCTTTATGAAAAAATAATGGAAAAAAACAACAACATTGAGAGATGTCAATTATTTTAAATTAATTTAAATGCTATTGCAACAATTTGTAAAAAACGAACTTTGATATTAAGATGAAGTCAGACACAAATGTAAAGGCTGCATTTTAGAGAAAAATAGTATGTTTTATCTTAGCGATAAATTTACTATATTTAAATAAACAAAATTAATATACTGCAAATTATTGCATTGTAAGAAGTAAGAAAAACAAAAACCATAAACACGTAATTTCGAAGCATCAGAAATATTTGACTAAGAAGTATCATAATTTATTGAAAATATAAAGTCAAAGTCTTAACACCTGTAGGTATGTTTATTAGCTTTTGGAAGTTGCTATAGTAAACTGTAAATTTAGAATGTTTAAATATAAATTTTATCTTAAATTTTACATAAAAAATATCAGTTTAATATACAATTTTTAAAGAAACATTAATAAGGAGGTGACGAATTTTTTATCAAAAGGATTTTACCTTAGTGACATTAAAAAAGATTTTTTTTGTGAAGTATTAAAAAGTAGAACGGGAAATAAATAAAATCAAATAAATAGACTACTGAATCAGTATGAATTATATGAGATTGCATTTTATAATTGTAAAATGTTTTGAATAATCACGCAATAATGATATATATATATTCAAATTTTTTTCTATCTTTTTTTTTATTTGATAACTAAGATAAACAAACCATTTGCTAGTAATAATCTGCTAATATATGTTCATATATATATGGGTGTGTGTTTCAACTATGGCTAGAATACATTTCAATTATTTATAGTAACAGTTACATATAGGTTATATTTGAAAAAAATACACTCACGTGTAAATATATTGAAACATTACATACAATTATATATATAATGATAATTCGAATGCTTTTTTTGTAGCATTTATCATTTAAAATATAAGCTTGTTTAGAGCTATTGGAATGCTCTTTGTATTATATATATATGTAGTAAATATATTATATATATATGTAGTAAATAAAGTTTGATATCTGTATTCGTTTCACAATATATGTAATATACAAATCAATATATATATCAAAACATAGTACAATTTATATAAATATATTCTTTTAGAAGTACTTTCGACTATACACTTTGTAGTCTTTATCAACTATATAATGTTGAATAATCAAAACGAGACAACATTTAACAATACCCATAGTTCAATTCAGATTTCCCACAATTCTGTTATCTTAACATTTGATGACTGGCGATTCATTAACATTTGACGATTTCTTGAAATCAACATAGCCTCTTTTATTTTATGTTTATTATGACAACGTTCAATTTGAATAATTTTCATATTTTTATAATCAAATTTAAATCCATATTGACAAGATTTATTATGATCAAATATAACAGATGATGAAGGTTTATTTACATCTGTTCCATATTGATTCTCTTTTTGAATTCTATTATATAAAAGCATATGTTCTTTTATTCTCTTCTCAAATGTACACTTAGATTCACCAGTGTATTGTATGCCACATCCACATGTCAATCTATATATAATAGAATTTTGATTAAACTTTGAATTTTGAATTTTAGAATTATTAAGCAATCTATTTATGTTATTTGTAGAGAAAAAAGCAATATGACACAAACCATTATAAATTTTCCTAATAAACTTGACCTGCTCATCTGATATAAATGGCATTGAAATCCATTTCATTTTGATATTTTTATTTTTAATTTTATTATAGTGTTGATTTCTTTTAAATCCTTTAATAATATTAGCAATAGCATTTTTATAATAACCAATTTTCAACAAGTCATTAACAAATAAATGTACATTTTTAATTTTATCACTAGAATATTTGCATAATTTTTCATTTCGAAATAAGAATGATTTCAATCCAGACAGCTTATGACACATAGGTACATGTGATTCATATGGAATAAAACCTCTAGTTTCAATTGGTTTAATTAACATAAGATAATCCAAACTGTAATCATTAAGAGTAACTTGAATATCTAAGAATTTTATGGAATTGTATTTCTCTTTAGTTATAACCCATTTTATATCCTTAATCTCATTTAATTCATTAAATAAATTGATTATTAATTCTTGTTTTCCACAAATAAAAACATCATCCACATATCTATGATATACTTTAATTTCTTGATATTTCAATTGTTTTAAAATTTTACTTTCATATGTTGATATAACAAAATTACAAATTTGAGCAACAGCAGGAAGACCCATTGGCCAACCAAAATTCATTTTATAATATTCATTATTAAAATTAACATAAATATTTTTATCAATAAACTGCAATACTTTTATAATAAAATTTATAATATCAGACTTTACATTTTTTGAAACAAGAGCATTATAAATAATATTAATTGACTCTATTCTATCTATTGATCCATACATTTCATTTATATCAAAAGTACAAATTGTGTCATTCTTACATGACACAATTTGTACTTTTGATATAAATGAAATGTATGGATCAATAGATAGAATAGAGTCAATTAATATTATTTATAATGCTCTTGTTTCAAAAAATGTAAAGTCTGATATTATAAATTTTATTATAAAAGTATTGCAGTTTATTGATAAAAATATTTATGTTAATTTTAATAAGGAATATTATAAAATGAATTTTGGTTGGCCAATGGGTCTTCCTGCTGTCACTCAAATTTGTAATTTTGTTATATCAACATATAAAAGTAAAATTTTAAAACAATTGAAATATCAAGAAATTAAAGTATATCATAGATATGTGGATGATGTTTTTATTTGTGGAAAACAAAAATTAATAATCAATTTATTTAATGAATTAAATGAGATTAAGGATATAAAATGGGTTATAACTAAAGAGAAATACAATTCCATAAAATTCTTAGATATTCAAGTTACTCTTAATGTTTATAGTTTGGATTATCTTATGTTAATTAAACCAATTGAAACTAGAGGTTTTATTCCATATGAATCACATGTACCTATGTGTCATAAGCTGTCTGGATTGAAATTATTCTTATTTCGAAATGAAAAATTATGCAAATATTCTAGTGATAAAATTAAAAATGTACATTTATTTGTTAATGACTTGTTGAAAATTGGTTATTATAAAAATGCTATTGCTAATATTATTAAAGGATTTAAAAGAAATCAACACTATAATAAAATTAAAAATAAAAATATCAAAATGAAATGGATTTCAATGCCATTTATATCAGATGAGCAGGTCAAGTTTATTAGGAAAATTTATAATGGTTTGTGTCATATTGCTTTTTTCTCTACAAATAACATAAATAGATTGCTTAATAATTCTAAAATTCAAAATTCAAAGTTTAATCAAAATTCTATTATATATAGATTGACATGTGGATGTGGCATACAATACATTGGTGAATCTAAGTGTACATTTGAGAAGAGAATAAAAGAACATATGCTTTTATATAATAGAATTCAAAAAGAGAATCAATATGGAACAGATGTAAATAAACCTTCATCATCTGTTATATTTGATCATAATAAATCTTGTCAATATGGATTTAAATTTGATTATAAAAATATGAAAATTATTCAAATTGAACGTTGTCATAATAAATGTAAAATAAAAGAGGCTATGTTGATTTCAAAAAATCGTCAAATGTTAATGAATCGCCAGTCATCAAATGTTAAGATAACAGAATTGTGGGAAATCTGAATTGAACTATGGGTATTGTTAAGTGTTGTCTCGTTTTGATTATTCAACATTATATAGTTGATAAAGACTACAAAGTGTATAGTCGAAAGTACTTCTAAAAGAATATAATTTATATAAATTGTACTGTATTTTGATATATATATTGATTTGTATATTATATATATATATGTGTGTGTGTGTGTGTGTGTGTGTGTAAAATGTCAATTTTTAACATATGGAAATATTCGAAATTTTATATGTGGAAAAATCTGTTTAAATTTTCATATGATAAAAATCACTGCAAGATGTTAATAGACAAATAAGAAATTGCAAATGGTATCTGCATTCAAAAGTGTACAATATATGCTTTTGAATGCAAAAAGCATTTACCCTTTGCTGCTATTTGTCTATTAACATCTGACAGTGATTTTTATATATCATATGAAAATTTAAACAGATATTTCCACATATTATAAATATACTATCATATATATATATATATATATATATATATATATATATATATCAAAAAATTATGAAGTTGAGCACTGCTGATATCATCATTAGTAAAATCTATCAAACATCACATGATCACCAATCTTTATGCTTACATAAGCTGCATGGAGAGTTTTGTTTCTTTAGTGAAATCTACTAAATTATACAGACCACATAATATTATTTTTAAAAAATATTGCTATAAATCATCCATTTAATCGGATATCTACCTCAGTAATTATTATATTATGCCTTAATCAATTGATTTTCTTTTTATAATATATATATATATGATTATGAAATGGAGTTTAGCAATCAGCTCCAAACAAGCTTTGTTTACATAAATGCCAAAAGAGATTTTATTTTTTCGGCATTTATGTAAAGAAAGCTTATTTGGAGATGATTGCTAAGCTCTAGCTAGTGATCATAAAATGCAAACTTAAAGGCAATTTATGAAATTTATAACTTGTTTTGATTATCATATATATATATATATATTAAAAAAAACTATTTTTATGCCAATTGATAAACAAATTTTCATAATAAGACTTAAGTTAAATTACCCTGCATTATCTTAAAAAGTAATTGATATCTTTTATGGATGACTCATGCCTGGTTTGTGGAGATTAGATTTTTCCTTATAATCCTACTTACTGATTTAATGACCTAACTTTTTAACCATCTTTAGTTTTACTATTTTGTAATACTTCTTCATAAGTTCTTTTATATGGTGCTCTTACTCATTTTTTATCACCTGATAATCTTCAATTACATCTTTTTGAGTTATTTTTATTCTTTTTATAATTAAGCATATCTCAAATGTTCATTTCTTGTCATCCCCTTTAACATTTGACAATATATATATATATATATATATATATATTGCATTTATTCACTTTTCACATTTCTCACTGTTCTTTCAATTCTTCCTTACTCTGTTTTCTTGTAACATTTTAGTTGTTCCTTCTCTCCAACATTTGATTTATTTTTTCAGCTTTCTGTAATATTATGCTCTGCACATGACATATATCACCTTCTATTTTATATTTCTGTCTTTATTTTATTCTCATTTAATGCTTTGTTATATTTTGGAAACCATCTCAAACATGATTTTTCTGATCATTTTCCATTTTCACCAATATCTTTTGATTACTTCTATTTTCCTTAACATCATTTGTTTGCTGTTGTTTTTTTCATTTTTCATAGCATCCTTTTCTATCTTTAGGATGATATAAACATTTTCTATATTTCTCAATGGTCATTCAGTTCACTGCTGAATTTTTTTTATCATATTTCTTTTTCCATATTCTTCAGTTTTTTCTTATTAGCATACAAGGTTATTTAAGCTTCCAATAATTTCACTTATCATGCTACTTTTTTTTTCATTGTAACTGCCTCAACCACAACTGCTACCTATCTAATTTATTTTTATTATTTTTCTCTATTTCTATTATATTAATGCATATATGATTGACTTTCTCATGCACTTTTTATCACAAAAATATATACATACTTTTTATATCAATTCCCATATCCAATGTTTTGCAGAGATCTATTTGGTATTTAACAAATAAAAAAAGCATGGATAGTACATTGAAATCCTGAGATAGATGAAAAATTTGATTATTATACATTAAATACACGGTTCAATATGAACAAATAACAATAGTTACTCAATTTAAATACAACTAGCTATTTAAAACCTTAATTACAAAATTCCAATATAATCTTTGTAATTGAAGCTTTTCTCATGAGAATTTCTGAGACTTGAAAGCTGATTCAAATAAAATATAACAACAATATAGTTTGCTACTTTTTGAGGCTAAGATGCTGGGAAATATATACAACCTGAAAAAATGTTAGTGCAATCTCTTAAATAGAAATACTTTATGGATTTGCATGACAACATTCCATCCTCAAGACAATTGGAAAATTCTCATTTCCATCTCAAATACTGAAATTACTATTAAAACGAGACCAATAACCTAAAGCTTTATCTAATCTTTAAAAATCTGTTTTTCTTTTGTTTTAGTTTCAAGTACAAATTGTCTTTACATGTACATCAATATCATTACTTTATGGTCTATAAATTATATGTTTATTATTAAATAACCAAAACATCATATAGCAATATTGTTGCATATTTCACAATAATCATTTAGTATATTATTTTTTTTATAAAAATAAAATCTTGTGTTAGTTACAAGATCATTTTGTAGAACCAATCATCATTGAGCTGTCAGTTGGTCATATTTTTACTGATACAGAAGTAGAAGATAGAAAAATTTATGAAACTCATCATAACAAAATGCATCAGTCATCAACAAAAGCAACAATGTTTTTCCAAGTAAAGAAATTGAGAAAAATTGCATACAAAATCCATTTATAAGTAATAATATGATATCACAAGAAAAAATAAAAATCATCTTTTAAAAAATCTATTTTAGTCAATAAGTCTTCAGTAAATGTGTCATATTCAGTTTCTCTCAGGATTACTATTTGCAGAAAGCAGTACTTTATTGCTGAAATCTTAATTAAATTATATTTAATAGACTTGAGTTAGAAAATCCTAGGGTTGTTCGTGTTGTGACAAAATTAAAACTTTGCCTTTTCTAACAATATTATTTTACACAGATTTAGTGAATTAGCAATTGAGGTTGGAGATCAATTATTATAAAAATCAGCAATTAGATGAATCTACAGATGTTTCACTAATAAAGCCATACTTCTATGTTATATTCTTAATGGTGATTACAAAATCAGTGATGTAAAATAGAATTTTTTTGTTGTATTGAACTTCCTAATCATATACCTACTTCAGGTATATTTAAAGCAGTTGATAATTATGTCTGAAAACATTCTTTTAATTAAAAAAAGTGTTGGTTTATGTACTGATAAAGTGACAAGTATGACTGGAAAATATTCAGGAGATGCAAAAAAAGAAAAAAAAAACAAATTGTGGAAGACAACATTTTTCTCATTGTGTTATATATCTCCAGCATTGTCTTCTGACTTGAATAATGTTCTTAATCAATCCATAAAAGTAACAAACTATATTAAATGCATTTTCAAGTTTATGCAATAAAATGGGATGTGGTCATAAAAATTTAGTATCTAATGCAGAAATATGATGGCTATCAAAGGAAAAATATTAATGCAACTTTATGAATTAAGAAAGGAAGTTGAAACATTTCTACAAACAAAGAATTTAGAATTGAGAAATATTTTCAGTGACAACAATTGAATTTCTAGAGTAGTTTACTTCTCATACATATTTTCATTAATAAATAAACTAAATTTAAGACTACAAGGAAACAGTATTACTGGCATTCAAGAAAAAGTTGAAAGTATAATGTAAGTTTGTACAAGAAACAAACTGTGACATGTTTTATTCGTTTTCAGAATTGATAAATGAAGATATATTTATAGGAAAATTGAAAAATATTGTTGATGGGCATTTAACTGGACTTTGTTGTACATTATTGTTATCCACAGAAAGAAGCACACAGGAAGGCAATATATGAATTTTAAATCAATTTATTGAAGAAGAAAATAACATAAAATATTTTGGAACAGGAGAAAATAATAGATCTATGTTGCAGTGATCAAGTATAAAGCACTTTTGGGTTAAAATTAAAATTTAATATCCGAAAATACATGACAAAGCCTAGAGAGTGTTATATCATTTTTGGCAAAGACATTCATAAAAAAACAAAAAAAAAACATCGTTTATTATTAAATACAGCTTTGAGTTTAACAGCCAGTCACAAATAGATCTCCAAAATTTGATAAGCTAATTACTTAAAGAATCAGCAACAATAACATTAGTTTTTGGTTTAATAATCATAATTATCGTTTCTTCCAGTTATTTAAATACAATATTTTTGGTTTTTTTCTCCCGAATTTGTTTATTATTAGCTTAAGATTTTGCTAGGTAATATAGTTTGTCGATTATACTGGTTTTTTTTTATTATTCTTTGAATATATTTATAAAATTTGTTAAACACTATAATAATTATATTTTAATATAAAAACACCAGCTCTTTCTAACATTTTTTTCGTTCAATAGTTCATTTGGTCTGGAATAAAAAAACATACATTTATTGATTGCAATATATAGTCAGTTGATAAATCTGGCCTTTATAAATATTATTACAAAAATCAAATTCAAATAACACCAAAGGCACCTAAAAGAGACTTAAATGTAAATAAATTATATGCAGTAATGAATACTAAAAAAAAAAAACCTTGTATAAAAAGAAAGAAAGCTACAATTAAGCTTATTATTGTTATAAAATGTTTTACCAAGAAAAAAAAAAGAGCATGAAAAGCTTTGTTATTTAACATGTCAGAAAAGATGGAAGAAAGGAAAAAATATATGGACTTTTGAAAGAATTACTGGATGGTAAAATATTAAAATTCATTAGTGTTTCTAATATGACTTATCATAGAAGGCTTCGGTTTATATGTCCAAATTTATCTTACAGAAATATCAGAGTTTACATAAAACATTACATCATTTTTTAAAATAGAGGTGCAGATTTTGTGGCTTACATAGTTGTCAAATAAAAATGATTCCTAAATTGATTATTTAGTATGATTAATGCAAGGTAGTTGTACTATGCTTGTGATTAATGTTGTGGATACCAATGGCTATAATCAAAATATACTACTGATTGCCAAGAGAAAGATAAACCATCATTTCTGAATAAAGTACTGAAAAATAATCTGAGAATTTGAAGCAGTTCTCCTATTGACATGACTTAATGTAATTGTTGATGATGACATCGGTAGTGTAGAAATTTCTTTAACTTTATTTTATCAAATAGAATAACAGAAATCCAAGATCACGAAAGCAAACAGAAAATGTCAGGCAATTTGAATTATCACTTTATTAACACATAAATTTAAAACAAGATGTTAGTGAAATTAAAAACTGTAAAACAATTAATATCTAAAATGGGTACATATTTGACTGCAAGAATCCAGTAATAAAATACAACAATGTCATATGAAAAAAGTAATGAGTCAAAGTATCAAATTATATATTTCAATAAAATTAATATTTCAACATAAATGACTTGAATTTGTCTTTCCTTTTTAGGATAAGATGATATTAGTGCAATGTTAAATAAAATAAAGATTTCAACAAAAATGACTCGAATTTCTTCTTCCATTTTTGAAGAGGATATTAAGTATAATGTTACATATGAATCGAGTACTATTTAGAGACAACGGAGAAAGGCAAAGTTCTATTGTTAACCAAGTAAAAATACGCATACAAATTGAAATAATAAAATGATGAAATATAATAAAAAATAAAATTTAATATAAATGTGTGTGTGTGCTCAATAAAAGTTTGGAACACTGTAAAAGAGAAAACCACAATATAGAATCCACTTAAAATTTCCACTGAAAGTGAACATTCATTAAATTACGATGCTAAGCAGAGTTTTACGGCTTGCTTCACTGTTTGCTTTGGCAATAATTTGAACTCATGTTATTCAGACCCACTGCTGAAAAAAAAAATAATAGAATAAACTTTCAAATTGAAGTAAAACTTACCTTTCGTTTTGCCAAGTACATCAGAAAAAGTCTTATTGTTTTGTATCAGGAATACATGCGATCATTAAATATTGGCTTGTTTAACATCTATCTTAAAAAAAAAGTATTATTTTCATAAATAAATTGATAACAAGAAGAAACGATCAGGCCGAATCAGTAACTATTTCTTAAAAATATATTGTCATTACTTTTAAATACATTTTATTATTAAAAATATATAATTATTTTTACTTATATGCTTTTTTTTAAAGATTCAAACCTTATATAAAAAAGAAAATATTGTTTAAAGTCTTAGAATGTCTTTTTTTCTTGTTGTTTTTCTTATTTTTACTTTTGTAAATTTCTATTTTATTTGTTTTTATATAATTGTATAATGTTTTAATAAATTAAATATTAAGTGATATAATATATTTTCAAGTTTATATAAAACTAAATCAACATTTATAATCTTTTTTTAAAAAGAATGTGTTTAATATTCAATGAAAAGGTTTAATAAAAGGAAATTAACCATAAACATAGGAGAAAATTTTGTGCCTTTGAAGGTATTTCTTATTTTAAATAGTGATACACGATTATGAATGAGATATTGTAAAATAAGAAAAAAAATATAAAGTTAATATTCCAGTAATATTTAAATATGTACCCATTACACAAATTAATTTAAAGTTTATGAATTATTAGGATAAGTTGGAGAATTTAAATCAAATTTGTACCAATAATTAATATGGCAATTGGATTTGTAAGTAATAATGTAATAGCGATTAATTTCAATATTTACTATAATATGAAGTAAGTAAAAATTTATATAGAGATAATTATTCAGTAAATAAATAAAAACTCCATCAGTGCATTTTCTTAATAAATGTTTCAAATCTAATATGTGCTAATTAAATATTATTGAAATTATCAGATAGATGAAAATTCCACCAAATGTAATCATTTGTGCAAAGTATTTTACTTTAATTTATTATAATAACAACCATGATCATAATCATCTTCATTTTACGTGAGCAATGAATTTGGATTTTAGTTTTATAAAGGAAAATGTAAATTTAAAATTGAAAAATATATATTACAATTTACATTGTCCATTAATTTATAAAATACATAAGTTATTTTTTGTCCTTTCTTGTCCATTTTTTTTAATAAAGTGAATAAAACAGGAGCAAAAGTCAGATGTAGATTGTTTGTAATTTTAGATTCGTGCATATTACTGCATCGGAAGATTATGCATAAATAAAGCGGTAACAACAACACCAGTTAAAATGGAAGATCAATCACACTAATCCGATTATTTATCAGGTAAATTAAGCAGACAGTGTTTACAAAAAGGGAATAAAATTGATGTTGATGGTGGTTAATATTCGTAACATCCCTGCGAAATGGAAGATTAAATTAACGTTGAAAATCATTATGCATATATGTAATAAAGGTCTATCCTGATTGCAAATTGTAATTGAATCACCATTTATTGCTGATAAATGTAATCACTGACAGAAATTGAATATATAAAGCATAGAAATGACTAGAGCCTGCTTACTATTTGTTCTTTATAATAAATTGTGTCTCTGAATACATAGCTCATACACTATTAAAAGAAATATGGATAAACCAAAATTAAGCAAATTATAGGGATTCATATGAAAATTTAGAATTGATGACGGATAAAATTAAGCAAATCTTTTAATATAACAGTGCAGCTCCGCAAAAAACAATCACTCGAAAAAAAAAATTAATTTGAAGAACAATTTTATGAAAAAAAAAGAATGCTGCCAAAGGTTTATTTTTTCAGATTTAACAGCAAAATAACTGGATATAATTTATACTTTATAAAATCTTTAATAATTATAATTACGTAAAATATTTTAAATAATAATTTGACAATAAAAAATTTAATTTGGATTTTTTCAACATTGATTTCACTTCTCTTTAATTGATAATTTAGAATACTGCATTTATATACTTTTTCCTCTTTGGAATTATGCTGCTTTTTTCTTATGAAACACTAAATAATAATAATAATTATTATTACTATTTCTACTACTGCTATTCCTTGACTACTATTACTACTACTAGTACTGCTACTACTACTACAACTACTACTATTAAGACAACAACAACATATTGTGCAAAATTACGCTCAGTAAATCGATGACGATGGATATTGCAAACAATGATGCAATTATCATGAACTCACAATATTTTGCTGGATGATGCTTAAATTGAAGGATGTCAACAGAACTTGTCATCATCTTCAATTCTATATATAATGACATGATATCGTATTGACAAAGAGTGATACTTATTTTTACATCCAGCTCATTTACCGTCTAGCATTTTAACTATTATCAGTTAAACGCTGAATAAATATCTTTATACATTTAAAACTACTGTTCTATAACTTGTTTTTAATACATCACTCCCCAAAAGATTTTTTATCACATCATCTGATTTATTTGTAAGTTTTTAAAATTAACTTGATATTTTATTCATTTATTTTCACTTGTTATGGTTATTTATTCAACTGATTGCTTCAATGATTTCAGTAAAATGTGATAGTTTTCTCACTTATATATTTTGCCATTATTTCAATTTTAAGCCCAGTGTACCATCTTTATAATTTTCTATATGATTTTGAAGTATCAGTATTGCTCTTTTATTAAATTAAGCACTGGTAATCAATTTTTTTGTTAAAAATCTTTTTTTTTCAAGAAGCGTTATGCATTTTTTATATTTTATATGTAAGTTTGGGAAGTAAACATAACTATTGTATAACTCATATATATATATATATAATATTTGTAAATACAGTAACTAAATAATTAAAAATTTTATCCACTTAGGAGCGCTTTCGATTATCTCAGTAATCTGTGTCAACTAAAGCTTTGAAATGCTAACTTTCCCACAATTCAATGATCTTAACGTTTTCTGCTTGCCTGTTAATTAAGTCATGTTTATATTTGTATATTAACATAGCTTCCTTTATTTTTCTTTTATTATTATTTCTTTCAATTTGCAATATTTTTACATTGTTAAAATTGAAGTCAAAACCATAACTACATGATTTATTATGGTCATAAAAAACAGATGCTGAAATATTATTATCTACTATGCAATTTTGTTTCAATTTCTGAACACGTTTTAATAATAGCAAGTGTTCTTTAGTTCTTTTTTCCAACATACATCTAGATTCACCTATACACCCATTGCCACACCTACATATCCATTTATAAATGACACGATTTTTATTTATAAATGAGGTTTTATCTTTGGAGTTATTTATTAATTTTTTTAATGTAGGAGGTGTGTAAAATGCAATATCACATATATCTTTATAAATTTTCCTTATAAAGTTTACTTGATCATTTGAAATATATGGAATTGATATTCATATTTTATTATTAGCAGGAGAATCAATATTATTAAACTTTTTATTTTTATATTTTTTGTATTAAAATCTCTAATAACATTATATATGTGATTATAACTGTAGCCAACATTTAATAATTCATTCGAATATATTTCAATATTTTTGCCTTTATCTGATGAATATTTGCAAAGACTATATATATATTGTAACCAATTGGATTGCATACCACACACTAATATAGTTTTATAAATTAAACTTTTAAAAGGTCTGAATATATATAAATATTGTATTATTATTATTGTGATTTTGAAATTTAAAAACAGGTATGGTATTTTGGAAATTTTTTAATTAATTAAATAAAATTTTTACCTATTAAAAATTCCCTAAGTGAAAACATGCATATTACACTTTGACAAAAATTTCAAGATTGTTTTCAAAAGGGATTAGAGAGATAAAAATGAAACTTTGCTTTCGATCAAGGTGTTGTTATCAACTCAGATGATTTTATAAAAAGACTGATAAAAAATATCAGTTAGTTTTGCTTGCAGTTTTGTAAGAGTTGGTTTTAATATTTTGAGCAGTGGCCAACTAGGCCAACTGCAAAGTTTGGTTGTAATATTTTTGAGAAGTGATTAGCAGAAGAGCTTTGTGAAGAGTTGGTAACTGCAGCAGAGAATGGCAACAGTAAAGGTAGCTGCCAAGATGTCTAGTATAATTAATTATAAAGAGAACTGCTATGAAGATATAAGAATGCAAGGAAGTGGCTGATCTACAGTTCACTGGTGGAAATTTGAATTCACATGGAGGAAAAGGGTCAAGATTCTTTGTAATTTATAGCCTTAAAAAAGTTCTTGAAAAGAGCTTGCTGGCCTCAAGCTTATCAAATGCAAGTCTAAGTAAAACCAACTGCAGAAGAGAGGAATCCAACCATACCTGAATTATGTACTTTTACCTGATGATGACAATTGCCTGGATTTACCAAAAAACACCTTGCCCAAAAAAACACCAGCTAAATAAAGAAGTAGTTATAAGTATGCTGCTGTGTCTATATGCAGAGAAGCACAGACAAACATGGATACAAAAGTGAGTTGTTTTAAATAATTCATTTGGAAGACATTTTAAATCTATATTTTTAAATTTAATGACATTTATAATTAATTAAGGGGTAACCTGTTAAAAAGGTTTTTAATCTCAAAAAATGTCTATATTGTTTTTTAAAAAAGAATAAAAGAAAGCTGTAATAGAATTTGATCGACTGATTTTTTTAAAAATATTGATTAAATATGTAAATTTTATGTATATTCAAAATGGAATTATTAATTATAAAAATTATTATTTATTATTTGACAAAATTAAATTTGTTAATAATCTGTGCAATTCTATATAGTGTTTTAGCAAACCTAGCATAAGTATTTGTATTATTTAAAATATAATTTAAAAGCTTTAATCATGTATTATTGTAGGTTAAGTTAAATATGTTCAGAAATTACTCCCACGTGCATGTATGGGTGTGTATATAGATAAATGCTTGTGAAATATAACACATATAAAATATAATCTTTTTTTAATACTTATTTTATGTTAATTGAAATGTTTTTATTATATATTACTAAACGCATGTCTGTGTATGGATATATGAATGTGTTTATAGGTACTTATTAAGAAATATTGTAAGTCAATGTAATAACTTTAGTTGTGTATATAATTTTGTATACTATTCAAAATCAGAACTCTTATCCTAAAAGACTTAAATTTCGTTTTTATTGTTGTTAATAAACTTGTATTCAATTGTTAAAAATTGTTTTCATAATCTCTTTGTCACATATAGCAATAGTACTTATGTTCTCTGAACTAGATTCGAACACGGGATAAATATATAAATGGGTATGTGTATTTAGTGCTTTTTGGCATCCAGAGATGATCAATCATCATCCTGGTTGGCACATAAGATTATATTCTTTAAAACCCATGCACTTCTTATAATTTTAGTTTAGTCTTAATAGAAATAGGGTTTATAGTTGGACAGTACATTAATGGTACAAGTGGTCTAAGCACTGATGATGATCCACATGTTTTAATGTCCCAGCAATATTATTTGATTCTTATGTATTCTGATGGATGAGCACTTAAGTGATGCATCTAAGTTATGTTTAAATAATTCCCCAAGTTGACAAAGTCTCAATAGTTAGCTTGGTCTACAGAAGACCCATTTCCAATCCAGTCACAAGGTTGACTGTTGATTTATATTTTTGTTGTTCAAATCCAGCCACAAGATGGAATGTTGATTTTATTCTGATTTATTGTGTTGATGTATTTTGATAGATCATTCATGATGAGGAATGGTTTCTTATACTTACTTTTTGATAATGCTGATTGATGGTTAATTATGTTTGTAGTTGCTCCTCTGATCTAGCTGTGCTGATCTCTCAATGATCTCAGAGATTCTCTAATCTCATGATCCCTTAAATATATCTTATATATAGCTTTGTAAATTATTGATATTTCATTATATTTTTGACTTGGGAATGATGATGATTTAACATCACTCCAGGTTCACTCCATTTCCCCATCACCCTATCTCATTACTATATATATATATATATATATATATATATATATATATATATATATATATATATATATATATATATATATATATGTTAAAACGAAGATTTGCACGGGTTAAATATATAAAATATATATATATAACATCACAAATAAAATAGCAATTTACATACCATTACAATTCTAGCCAAAATAAAAAACCAACAAAATTTTACATAAATTCTTCCATAACCATGGTTTCATCTATTAGCAAATAGACCGTTTTTAAGTAAAATTCAACTATACATACTACATATTTGTGTGTTTAGTTAAATTTCATTTGAAACGGCCTATTTGTTAATAGATTAAACCATGATTGTTGGAAGAATTTTAGTAAAATTTTTTTTTTTTTTGACTAGTATTGTAATATTATATGATTTCTGTTTTATTTATAGCATTAGACAGTATTTAAGCATCACTGCAGTAAATATTGAAGTGAATTTTCCTTTCAATGGGCTGAAAAAAATCAACCTATTCTTTATTTGATGGGGATGTGTGGTTGTAAGATTATATCTATGTTGTATTTCAAATATTATATATATTATTTTTATATCTACCAGTTTGATTCTAAATTCATTATTTCTAAGTGATAAATAAGAACACAAATATCTATATGTTAACTTATTTTAGCTCTTTTCTATCAACAAAATTTTTGTTTTGTTTTCTTTTCTTTGAAGGCCTTTTATAATATTGCGTTTGATAACATTCATTTTTCGCCCTATTTTTTTTTTTTCATAGATTTTGTTACATTTTAGAACCTCTGAAACATTATTTATTAAAATAATTCCTATTGTATATAAATTTGAGATGTCTTAAATACCAACTAGCTATTAAATTACTCATTCCAATTATAAGTTATAAATGAGGCTTTCAAAAATTTTATAAAAAGTTTACACTGACTTTTCTCTAGATCATGATAAATATTAGAATCTTTTTAAGATTTATAATTAATCTAATTGCTAATGTTTCATTTAATGTGAAATTTGATAATATCCTCGTTTTATGTCTTAATATTTTATAGCTATATCCATTTCAAAAAGTTTATATTGTTACATAACTTTTCGTAATCTACAAAAACACTGCAAAATACCAAATCGCATTCAGTGATTAGTTCTACAAATTTTCTTAATATTAAATGTTATTTACTGTATTATAATTTCTTTGAAATTCATACTGTTCTGTTAGTTAGTTTGAGGTCAAAGTTCTTTGTAAATGAGTTATAATGATCTTAGTAAATCTCTCCTAAAGAACAATTTAAAAACTATATGGTCTATAATATCCAATATTTTTTTTTAGCCATTTCAAAAATTAATGTCATTATTACACTTTTTCAGTCACTAGCTATAACTTTATCACTTAAATTTTTTTTTATTTAGCTAGTAACAATTCATCCACTTCTTTGGCTGTTTTTTTAAAAAAAGTAATATAATATTTTAACCATTTCATAGAGCTTTTCATTTTGTAGATTTCATGTCACTTCTTCATTTAAAATACTTGAAGTTTAAAAGCAACTGTCTAATTTTAAGAGATAACATTATCATTTTGTCCTTTATTGATACAATGTTTTTTTTTATAGAATTAGTCTATGCAATTCAAAATGTCATTTCTTTTATAATAATTATTATTATTATAATTATTAAAACAAGATTTTTTATATTACTATACGATTTTTTAAAAATTCTAAGATTTTGTTTTAGATATTTTTTTTACTCTTATTCTTTTTCTATATTTTTTAGCCAATGCAGCAGTTTATATATTTTTACACTATCATTAATGCTTTTTATATTACTTTTCTGAAATCCAGATATTCAATTCTTTTAAATGGTTGTTTTTTTATTATTATATTTTCATATTTCTTATTACTTATAAATACTATTTTTTTATAAATAAAAAAATATTAATATTTTTTTTTGCTTTTTTTATCATGCTATAAGGTTACTAGTTTTATCCATTTCTAAATTATTTTTAAACTCATCTTTGAAGTTTCAGTATGCTAAAATGAGTTCTACATTCAAAATTAAATATATTGATTCTTTTTTGAAAATTAAAAATATTATTTTATTATTTTTTTCTTTAATAACTTTTGTTTGTCTAGCTTTACATTAATATTATCTTACACAGCATTAGTTTTTTTTTTTTGTTTTTATTGTTGTTGAATTTATTGAACATATAATTGGTTGGAAATATATATTTTACTAGTAATCAACGGTAATTAAAATAATGTATCTTCATTTGAATATTTCTATGTTCATTTCCCTTTCATATATTTTTTAAAAACAAAGTTATAATATGCAATAATCTTTATTTTTCAACATTTCATAATTTAAATTCTGCCCCGTCTGTCTCCATAATAAAATTTACCTACAACACATTCATTTTTAAATTATTTAAAGATTCTATTATTAAAATCATCAAGACAATTTAAATTATTGTTTGGTTTGATCAAAATGATTCTTTATATCATTATAAAAATTCTGCATTTCATTATCCAAAGTAAACTTAATGGCATTTTCAATGTTTTTGATGGAGATGATTAACTAATCTTGTTTTAATGCTGGATATACAATAAATTGTAACTTCCTTTCTACTTACGCTTTCAATTTTTACATTTTAGTATAAAGAATTTAAAAATGCTTTATATTATTGGTTACTGAATCTTTTTTTCTAATTTTTTAAAGTCTGATAATTTCTAATTTAATATTAAGCATTTCTCCAATTCTTGATATTTTTAAAATCACATATAATTATAGATTGCTAACTTATGTTTGATATTTGAATTGTATATATTAAGGAAATTTTATTACAATCACAGTCAGTCACCAATCAAATTCATAAATAATTTATTTATGTTGCCTATCATTTTTATAAATAAAAATAGATTTTAAATATCTCAATTTATTCTCAGATCAAGAAAATGCAATTCATAAACAGATGATCTACAGTATAAAATATCAGAACTTAAATGTAAATAAGTACTGCAGATTCAGAATTACAAAACTGAATAAAAAAAAATGACCATGAATAAAGAAAAAAACTCATTTAGATAATGAAGAGACTATTTTATCTATAATCTCCTTCTCTCTTACTATTCCGTGTCTTGCTACCATTTATATGCTTATAGTACATATTTTAGGTGATTTAGCATAGTCTCTTTCTTTATTTTTAAGGTAATTCCCATTTAATAATTTGACCCTGATGTGCCTTCACTTTTTTTCTGACTAGTGATAAAGTTTTAGATCTTTTATTAGCCCTCAAAAGTAGATGCATCTTATGAGTTTTGCCACCATACTTTCACTTTTCATTATTTTATAATTTGAAAATGGGTTTTGCTTGCAGTATGTTTAATAAAGTTTGTGTAACATTTTACAATGGCTTTACTTGGCATTTTTAGTAGTTTTATTAAAGTTTTAAGGTATTCCATCTTACCTCTACAGAATTCTTGGGTAATGTGAATATTACATTGCAAAAGTTTAAGCCTTGATTTGAGGTTTGCTAATTATCAAGACTTAGCATGATCAATAATTAATTTAAAAAAATTTTAAATTTAATTTAGGCATAAATAGACAACATATTTCTGTCTTATATTTCCTTAATTGCTGGATTGGTAAGCTAATAATATTATTATTAAGTATGATAAATATTTATAAAGGGCCACTACTTATAAAAAAGGTAATTATCATTGTATGTATAAATTGATAAAAGAGTACTTTGAATGAAATAAACAATAGAAAGTTACTGTAATATCTAGATTGTTTTGCTTAATTGAATGGAATTTATTTTTAATAAATCATGACGTAAATTTTTATGTTGATTCCTCTGTTAAATTTTGAAGATGTAACATTGTGAAAACTTTGGCTATGTGGACTACAATATTGATTAATTGGAAATATGTTTTGTTTTCTGTGAACAAATATTTGTTGTTAACATTTAAGAAATTTCTCATAGTTGTTTTTTCACATCATTCCATTTATCAAACAAAAATCATTTTATATATTGATTAAAAATTAAACACATATAAAATATTATGCAATTATTTTAAGTATATTTATTTACTAAAAGATTACATGACATTTCAATTAATAAGAGTCACGTTATTAAAATTATTTAAGCATTATTATTACATGTAAGAAATATGTATTTGCTTAATAAAGAATTACAATTGATTTTGTAATTTATATCACTTTAATTAATTTTTTTGCTTATTTCAAATCACTGTGCATATTTATTGTAAAGTTATTTTCATATTTAAAGATCATATTTATAATTTTATGTTAAGATTTAATCTTACAAGAACCTAGTTCATATTTAGAAGATGTTTAAGTAGATTTATTCTAGAAGGTTTAGGATGGTTACAATCCATTCTTAATATCTGAGTGTAATCATGGGTATTCTTTATGTTATGCTAAAACTAAGAAAATCATGTTATATTTTATTTTAGTTAATAATATCATTGTTATTATCATAATTATGATAAGATATTAGTTTAGGAAAAGTGTATGTCTTATTTATTTTATTAACTAGAATTGCATTCAACATTGAATAAATCTAAATATTCAGAAGAATTTATATCATATTGCCCTGAGATACAGGATTTAATTTAATGGACAATATTATTAAATATTATTAAAATTATTTTAATATTAAAATTTTACATTAAAAGATGAATCTTAGTGACATAGATTTTCAAAGAAGATTTTGAATTTTATAAGAATTAATGTTTTATATAATCAAAACAATGAGATGCTTAGAAGATTTTAGAAGATGGATTCAAACATGGTAATTATATTAGATCTGTATAAAAGAAATTAAATGTAATTTTAATAGCACATGTTAACAATATCAAAATATTTTTTCTTATGGTAGAGTGAATTGAGATTTCTCCTCCTCTTGATTTATTAATAGTATTATTTTGTATTTATTATATTTTATTATAATGCTTCTCCTATATATCTTTGTATTGTGGGATAGATTATGAATGGCTGAACATAACTTGTCCAATGTTAGCTATAAATAGATATTTTAGCATGTAAGTTGAGCAACAGTATCGTCTTTCCGCTATTCTCACTTTCTTTGGGTTACAAATCGATTTGTCCATTGGCTATCGATCAGTAAAAGAGTTTAGATCGATCGTCTAGATTTTAAGCATTGTTGTTGTCTAATTCTTTACTTATTAATGCACTATCTCTCTTTTTTAATTATTTACGGGTTATATATATTGTACCCTCACTTCCCGATATATATAATATAACTTAAAATATGACTAGCTCAATTAAATCGTTATGCTCGGCTAAAATATGTATAACTATCATTAATATATTTTTATAATACTATATCTTATCAGATCCATTATAACTTACCAAAATTAATATAGTTCAATATCATGTACTAATTAAATAAGTATTTATTAAATCATGAGACTATGAAGTGAAGTTACAAGTGGTAATTGAATTTACATTGAGCTAATGTCTTCCAAAGACACTGTCTCAATGGCATAAGAATACTATTACCTCTTTATTATCTCATTACTACATCTACAGCACTCTTATGTCTTTTATAAAAATTAACTAACTTCAATAATAATAATAAATAAATCTCAATCTTTTATTAAGGAAATATAATTAAATAATCTCAGGTTCTTTTAATTATTTTAAACTAATAATATTTCTTGCAGATAGGCATGATAAGGGATTTAATATCAAACCTAACTACACCTAACTTATCATAATAATAATAACTAACAATAATAATTTCTAGTGTATAAATTAATCTTATCTATTTTATTATACTATTAATCATTAAGGAAATAAGTGAATCATCTACATGTCTTTCATTTTCATATAGTATCTTAATTTAAAAAATTATACTAAAATCTTATAATTTAATAATATGTGGCAATAAATAATATTATACTCTTATATTGTGCATTATAATTACCTTGTGACCATTATAATATTATATGTTAATGTCAATCAATTTCTATAAATTATATTAAGAAAATACTGTGTTTCTTTTTAAAATAATAATAATAAATTCATATTGTGCAAATATTATGTTTATTCAAATTATCTGTTGTCAAATGCTGTGGTGCAAAATAATGAATTCGACACACTTTTAAACAACTTAAACAAATTTATTTACATCAACTTTAATAAACAATTTATGTACATTATTTACATTACAAGTGGAAACCAAAGAAAATAAAAATAAGAAAAATAATAATACAAGATTTTTACACTGTTACTATTTCCATAAACATAAATAGATAATCCATACATTTCTTAAATGTTTTATCAGTAACATTTAATTAAGTTTATGAATTTAAATCTTAATAGATATCATTTGTCATTAGTTAGTACAAAAGAAGACTTTTATGTAAAATATCACTTATGTAGCATATGTATAATAAACAAACTTTAACAATTAAAAAATGCTACTTCACTTAAGTATTATTGCTATTTCTATTATAATGTACTAGTATGTATTACATTTACTATTAGCATTAATCAAATATCAACTAATGTATAGACTGATATAACTTTATAATATAACAACATTTATTGATTATATAATTATTTACTTCATTCTGATGTAATTTCATAATGTATGTCTTACCAAAATATGCAATACATATATGTTCTTTTCTTAAAATAATATTTAAAATTATTCAACAATTTCAAATTTTATAAAGTATTATATTAAAATAAAATTCTATGATTTTTTTCTATTTAAACTACTACTCTTCTCTACTTGTTATTCCTATTCCTTCCTAATAAAATTCTATCTACAAATATCATTTTAACCTTATTTAACTTCAGCAATAGCTTACCAATTTTTTTAAAAAAAATATACGACTATCCAAACTCTCTTACACCTCATCATCTATATACGATAAACCCTTCAATCAAAATATAAATTTTTATATAAAATTAATTTAACTTATCTAATAAAAAAAATAAATAAAATATAGATATTTTTACCTCTTACTAACTTGAAAGGTAATATAAATAATTCATACTAATATAATAAATCAAATTCCTAATATTGTAACAGAAACATTAAAACTTATTCACGAAAGAATCATATAATTATTTATGGATTTCTCTTATTACGTTATAATAAATTTATATCATAAATTTAAAGTATGCATATTAAAATAAAACTGTTATTACTAATATTATGTGTGTATATTCTTTAAATATTTATACATTCATTCAACAATCAAATAATATTTGGTTAATCTAAAGAAAACAAAGCAAAATACATCAAATTATTACTATTATATAATTTTTACCATAAATGATATTCCAATTTATAATCCGCCATACGATGTCCTCCAGGATTATAGTTTTACAAAATAATTCCACATTTACACTCAACAATTATTCTTTAAAATATTACGTGTTGTATAATGATATAAAATAAACTTTATGAAATTAAGTGTTATATTAATATTTAGTTACTTTTTTTAAAAATGTACCTCTCTTATCTTTAATAGATCAATAAATAATTAAATATCTATGTTAGTTAAGAATAACAAAATATTTTACATAAAATCCAACGGTGTCTTCTTTCCACCCATAATTGTTCTTTTTCCTAGGCACAAAATTCTATCCAACATCACTTTCTTTTCCAGTACATCACGTGTTTAAACAGTTTTTATGAAATAAATGAAAAAAACGTTTATTTTTTTAAAAAAAAAATAAAAATAAAATAAGTTCCACCATAAGAAACAAATAATAATTAAAATAGTTTATAGGATCCGGATTCATTTCTTTAAAGAAAAATTATTTAAAAAAAAGTTATTACTTTCCTCGTATTAATCAATAGTTTATAATGTTCTTATTTAATTATTCTGAATTGACTTGGATATCCACGTATACTTATTTGCGCATTCTTTAACCAATATTTAGGTAAGATTAATTTCTAAATTCTTCTGTATGACCAGCGTTCAGATTTTACTATATCATATTTTATTTACAGGTATTTTTTTTTTTTTGCCAATTAAACTTCCGATTTATTTGCCTTTTAAAACTATCGAAATCTAGTTTTTTAAACCACAAAGACTTAACAAGGCAAGTAATTCTATAATTATTATTAATTACCATATCTTTACCAAGATATATACTTAAATTTATAATTTTAAAATACTTTCTTCATAAAGAAGTATTTATCTTTCTTTAAATATTTTTTTATAAAAATTAATTATAATCAACTTTTAAATTCATATAATGTCCAATATATTACTTTTATCCAACTAGTAATTCTCCTAGTTAATCCAGCGTTTGTTATATTTTTAGTATAAAGTCTCCAATACATTTTATCCTTATACGATGCTTTCCTGATTATTTGATAGTAAATTGAGCTTCAATAGAGACGATCAATAGGGAATTATAAATAAATTAGCCCTGCATATTTAACGGTAAAACTTTTATAAATTATTTAAAATACTCTCTTATAATTTTAAAATGATTACGAGAGCATCTATAATTTTACTTAGCTATATCTAATAGCACACTTCACTTAAAAGAAAACATAATCATAATCCCCCCTGAACAATTGAACCTTAGTTTTATACCGGAATAAATTCCCCACTTGATTGGTAAATTAAACAATCACCTTGCTAGCCTATTTACATATTTTACCAACAATACAGAATTTAAAATAAATAATGACTTATTTAATATTTATTATTTATTACATTATTAAATTCTTAAATTGATCTTTATCATTTATTTAAATCCATTAAACATTTTTTAAAATATATGTTTTACTTTATTTCACTTTTAACTTTTATAAGATTATTTTTCTAAACAAACTAAGTCTATTTTTATACGTTAGGTTTTTTTAAACAATATTTTAAAAATCAGATTTAATATTTCACATTAATTATCTTTATTTTTATCTCGTGATAGCCAATATAATATTTATAAATTTTATAATAGAATTTTAGAACAGTTTTGCAACTTTACTATAAAACTTACAAGCATGTGTGTACATATGTCTATCTATCATCTGTTTTACAACACAGATACAAACGCTTGTAATTATGTAAAAATAAACTAACAATTTAATTTTAAAAATAAATATTTTTAAAATAAATAATATATTATAACAACTTTAAAATAATAATTCGATATTATTAAAATCAAATATTAATCTTTTATTATATACTATTAATAATTAAAATATTTATATTCACTTATTAAATATTAATCTTTATCAACAATAAATATATGCATTTAACTTTAACTTATCTTTTTAACTTTTAGCTTTAAACATTTATTTACAAAACTTATCAATGCAGTATTGATCATGGCCAGTTTTCCCAACCATATAATATTATAATCTTTTATTGAAACGTCTCTCTCAAACATTAGCACAATTTCACATATCAAATATTCATAGATTACTTTAATTAAACTTTTGAAAGATTATCATAAATAAAATCAACATCATATAGCTAAATATACCTTAAATTTAAAATTTTTAATAAATTGATATAACAATTCATGGTGACCCATACAAAAGGGCACAATATATATATATATATATATATATATATATATATATATATATATATATATATAGTTATTTACGGGTTATATATATATATAAGTTATAAAATTTGTAATAATATTTTTTTTTATTGTAAACTATTCAAAAATATATATTTTAGGCAAGATTAGAGTCATATTGAAGTCTATAAAGATTTAAATTCCAAAGGATATTACATAAATAAAAATAGCTAATGTATAATAGACTAAATTTAAATCTGCTTTTCATTAAAATATAATATTTATTACTCACTTATTATGGCATATATATATATATATGTAAATTTATAAATAAATATTTAAAAATACAGTATTTAAAATATATATATTGTGCCCTTTTGTATGGGTCGCCATGAATTGTTGTATCAATTTATTAAAAAATTTTAAATTTAAGATATATTTAGCTATATGATGTTGATTTTATTATGATTATCTTTCAAAAGTTTAATTAAAGTAATCTATGAATATTTGATATGTGAAATTGTGCTAATGTTTGAGAGAGACGTTTCAATAAAAAGTGATAATATTATATGGTTGGGAAAACTGGCCATGATTAATACTGCATTAATAAGTTTTGTAAATAAATGTTTAAAGCTAAAAGTTTAAAAAAGACAAGTTAAAATTAAATTCATATATTTATTGTTGATAAAGATTAATATTTAACAAGTGAATGTAAATATTTTAATTGTTAATAGTATATAATAGAAGATTAATATTTGATTTTAATAATATCAAATTATTATTTTAAAGTTGCTATAATATATTATTTATTTTAAAAACATTTATTTAAAAAAATTAAATTGTTAGTTTATTTTTAGATATTACAAGCATTTGTAACTGTGTTGTAAAACAGATGATAGATAGACATATGTACACACATGCTTGTAAGTTTTATAGTTAAGTTGCAAAACTGTTCTAAAATTCTATTATAAAATTTATAAATATTATATTGGCTATCACGAGATAAAAATAAAGATAATTAATGTGAAATATTAAATCTGATTTTTAAAATACTGTTTAAAAAAACCTAACGTATAAAAATAGACTTAGTTTGTTTAGAAAAATAATCTTATAAAAGTTAAAAGTGAAATAAAGTAAAACATATATTTTAAAAAATTGTTTAATGGATTTAAATAAATGATAAAGATCAATTTAAGAATTTAATAATGTAATAAATAATAAATATTAAATAAGTCATTATTTATTTTAAATTCTGTATTGTTGGTAAAATATGTAAATAGGCTAGCAAGGTGATTGTTTAATTTACCAATCAAGTGGGGAATTTATTCCGGTATAAAACTAAGGTTCAATTGTTCAGGGGGGATTATGATTATGATTTCTTTTAAGTGAAGTGTGCTATTAGATATAGCTAAGTAAAATTATAGACGCTCTCGTAATCGTTTTAAAATTATAAGAGAGTAGTTTTAAATAATTTATAAAAGTTTTACCGTTAAATATGCAGTGCTAATTTATTTATAATTCCCTATTGATCGTCTCTATCGAAGCTCAATTTACTATCAAATAATCATGAAAACATCGTATAAGGATAAAATGTATTGGAGACTTTATACTAAAAATATAACAAACGCTGGATTAACTAGGAGAATTACTAGTTGGACAAAAGTAATATATTGGACATTATATGAATTTAAAAGTTGATTATAATTAATTTTTATAAACAAATATTTTAAAGAAAGATAAATACTTCTTTATGAAGAAAGTATTTTTAAAATATAAATTTAAGTATATATCTTGGTAAAGATATGGTAATTAATAATAATTGCAGAAGTACTTGCCTTGTTAAGTCTTTGTGGTTTAAAAGACTAGATTTCGATAGTTTTAAAAGGCAAATAAATCGGAAATTTAATTGGTAAAAAAAAACAACCTGTAAATAAAATATTATATAGTAAAGTCTGGACGCTGGTCGTACGGAAGAATTTAGAAATTAATCTTACCTAAATATTGGTTAAAGAATGCGCAAATAAGTATACATGGATATCCAAGTCAATTCAGAATAATTAAATAAGAACATTATAAACTATTGAATAATCCTAGAAATAATAACTTTTAAATAATTTGTCTTTAAAGAAATGAATCCGGATCCTTTAGACTGTTTTAATTATTATTTTGTTTCTTTATGGTGGAACTTATTTTATTTTATTTTTTTTAAAAAAAGAACGTTTTCATTTATTTCATAAAAACTTTTAAAAACACGTGATGTACCGGAAAAGGAAGTAATGTTGGTAAAAGTTTGTGCCTAGGAAAAAAAGAACAATTATGGGTGGAAAGAAGACACCGTTGGATTTTATGTAACATATTTTGTTTTTCTTAACTAACATAGATATTTAATTATTTATTGATCTATTAAAGATAAGAGAGGTACATTTTTAAAAAGTAACTAAATATTAATATAACACTTAATTTCATAAAGTTTATTTTTATATAATTATACAACACGTAATATTTTAAAGAATAATTGTTGAGTATAAATGTGAAATTATTTTGTAAAACTATAATCCTGGAGGACATCGTGTGGCGGATTATAAATTGGAGTATCATTTATGGTAAAAAATTATATAATATTAATAATTTGATGTATTTTGCTTTGTTTTTCTTAGATCAGCTAAATATGATTTGATTGTTGAATGAATGTATAAATATTTAAAGAATATACACACATAATATTAGTAATAACAGTTTTATTTTAATATGCATACTTTAAATTTATGATATAAATTTATTATGACATAATAAGAGAAATCCATAAATAATTATATGATTCTTTCGTGAATAAGTTTTAATGTTTCTGTTACAATATTAGGAATTTGGTTTATTATATTAGTATGAATTATTTATATTACCTTTCAAGTTAGTAAGAGGTAAAAATATCTATATATATTTTTTTTTTATTAGATAAGTTAAATTAATTTTATATAAAAATTTATATTTTGATTGAAGGGTTTATCGTATATAGATGATGAGGTATAAGAGAGTTTGGATAGTCGTATATTTTTTTTTAAAAAAAATTGGTAAGCTATTACTGAAGTTAAATAAGGTTAAAATGATATTTGTAGATAGAATTTTATTAGGAAGGAATAGGAATAACAAGTAGAGAAGAGTAGTAGTTTAAATAGAAAAGAATCATAGAATTTTATTTTAATATAATACTTTATAAAATTTGAAATTGTTGAATAATTTTAAATATTATTTTAAGAAAAGAACATATATGTATTGCATATTTTGGTAAGACATACATTATGAAATTACATCAGAATGAAGTAAATAATTATATAATCAATAAATGTTGTTATATTATAAAGTTATATCAGTCTATACATTAGTTGATATATGATTAATGCTAATAGTAAATGTAATACATACTAGTACATTATAATAAAAATAGCAATAATACTTAAGTGAAGTAGCATTTTAATTGTTAAAGTTTGTTTATTTTACATATGCTACATAAGTGATATTTTACATAAAAGTCTTCTTTTGTACTAACTAATGACAAATGATATCTATTAAGATTTAAGTTCATAAACTTAATTAAATGTTACTGATAAAACATTTAAGAAATGTATGGATTATCTATTTATGTTTATGGAAATAGTAACAGTGTAAAAATCTTTTATTATTATTTTTCTTATTTTTTATTTTTTTTGGTTTCCACTTGTAATGTAAATAATGTACATAAGTTGTTTATTAAAGTTGATGTAAATAAATTTGTTTAAGTTGTTTAAAAGTGTGTCGAATTCATTATTTTGCACCACAGCATTTGACAACAGATAATTTGAGTAAACATAATATTTGCACAGTATGAATTTATTATTATTATTTTTTAAAAGAAACACAGTATTTTCTTAATATAATTTATAGAAATTGATTGACATTAACATATAATATTATAATGGTCACAAAGTAATTATAATGCACAATATAAGAGTATAATATTATTTATTGCCACAGATTGTTAAATTATAAGATTTTAGTATATTTTTTAAATTAAGATACTATATGAAAATGAAAGACATGTATATGATTTACTTATTTTCTTAATGATTAATAGTATAATAAAATAGATAAGATTAATTTATACACTAGAAATTATTATTGTTAGTTATTATTATTATCATAAGTTAGGTGTAGTTAGGTTTGATATTAAATCCCTTATCATGCCTATCTGCAAGAAATATTATTACTTTAAAATAATTAAAAGAACCTGAGATTATTTAATTATATTTCCTTAATAAAAGATTGAGATTTATTTATTATTATTATTGAAGTTAGTTAATTTTTATAAAAGACATAAGAGTACTGTAGATGTAGTAATGAGATAATAAAGAGGTAATAGTATTCTTATGCCATTGAGATAGTGTCTTGGGAAGACATTAGCTCAATGTAAATTCAATTACCACTTGTAACTTTACTTCATAGTCTCATGATTTTAATAAATACTTATTTAATTAGTACATGATATTGAACTATATTAATTTTGGTAAGTTATAATGAATCTAATAAGATATAGTATTATAAAAATATATTAATGATAGTTATACATATTTTAGCCGAGCATAACGATTTAATTGAGCTAGTCATATTTTAACTTATCTTATATTATATTATATTATATTATATTATATATTATATATATATATATATATATATATATATGTAAATTTATAAATAAATATTTAAAAATACAGTATTTAAAAGGTTATAAAAATATATGTATAACTGTCACTTAGGAGCGCTTTCAACTAACTTGTAGCTTTGTCTACTATCATGTTTAAAATGTCAGCTTTTAAATACTATATTTGTAAATATTTATTTATAAATTTGCGTATATTATTTTGAAGAAATATAGATATCGATTTATAATATTATATTTATAATATTATATATATATCATTAAAATGTGTTGTAAATAAAAATTTTATAACAAGATTCATACAAAATATATCTCATAAATGGCACAAATGAAGTTTACATAAAGTATACTAGAAAACATTATTACCAAAGATATAGATAATATGTGGAAGTTTGTTCTTTTTGTTCTACCATCATTGTTGAAAATAAAATAATGTTTATTGAACATTTTTTAGACATTGGGTGAATGACCCTCACTAGTTGTAAGAGTTTCTGATTATTTTTTCATATTTTATAAAATTACCAGATTTTTACTTAATCGTTCTAAAAAATACTAAATGGTTGATCATTTATTATTTGTCCCTAGTAAATTATATTTGGTTATTGATTATTCTTGTGGAACCAATATTATAACAATAAAATGTTGCCAAATTGATCTAAAATACATACCAACAATAATTTCCCAGATAATTAAATGATTTTTTTAAAAAAAAAAACAACAACATTACTATTAGATTCTTAATGCAGTCACGGATGATCTTACTGATGATGACAGTAAGGCAAAGACCCACATCTAAAAAGTTTAATCTAAACATTTTTAACTATATAATTCAAGTAGCAAATCATTTAATTATATTTAGATGCAACTGTTGATAATATTGTGCCTTCATAACAAAAATTAAATTATTAACATTTCTATGGAGAATGAAATATAGATAAAATTTATTATGCTATCAATTTAACTGTGAAAATTGTAAATCTATTGCTAAGAATCATTTGTCTTGATATTAATATAATCACAGATGAAGATGTGGATAGAATTATATACCCATTAATGCAAATTAAAATATCTCTTAAGTACATTTAAATAGATTATAAACAGATTAACCAATTCCAAATACAAACATAAAATCTTAATGGGTATAAAACAAGGTATATCTTCTCTAAAGCAACGAAGCAAGTATGACACAAGTATTCATCATAAAAAAAAACCCCTTAATACAGAACGAGAGTATCTGTTAGTACAACTCACAAAAATAAGAAAGTAGGTCAAATATATCTTTAAGTCAATATATTTAAAAATAATATAATCTAATCATTCTTACAGTATTGCCCATCATAGTGAATAAATATTAAAAGTAATAAAAAACTCTTAATAAAAATAATATTTAAAGTAGATTATCAAAATATACATCCAAATTAATATATCTGATGAAATATGACTTCCAAGAGTTAATAAACATAGTTAACAAACAATATATATCGAAACAACTAAATTTTAGCGCAATACATAATGCTTAGTAATGAAAAATAGCTTCAATCTTAATTTAACCTATATTCCTGATAACTTATCTGTCTCAAGTGAATTAACAGACAATGATATTATATAAATCTAGCATTATAATTAAAACTTGGCATATGAATGATACAAAGTAACAAGTGGAACGTTATAATAACTGAATCCTTCTCAGAATAACAAATGACCATTAATAAAATTATCATAAATTTAGTAAAAAGAAGATTGAAAATAAAGAAATAAAGAATGTAAAAACTAATTATTTGTAATCTTTTTTTTTTATCCAACACGTAATGAAGATGACTCTTTAGTTCTAGTCTCCAAAATATATCTTGTTGATAATGTCAGAAATTTAAATTTTTTTTTTTATGTGTCGTAGCATCTGCCGGGAAGCGAACCCGCTAACCCGGGATAACTGCTTGTAAAACAGCTGTGCTGACCTCTCGACCACCAACTAAATTTAAATTCTTTTGTTTGATAGTTACAGAAGGTTGACACATATATGATTATACAGAGATTTTTATCAAAACTCTAAATTATTTTAAGTATAAATTAATTCTTGTAAGAGAATGATTGAAAAATTATTATTTTATTTTAGTTTTAATTGTAAAAACAAAAAAAATTCTTTTTATTGTTTTGGAAAAATAAACATGAAAATAATTATTATATTTTCAATTGTGAAAGTTTAATTTTGATTTAAAAAGTTGCACATAACTTCTAGTTTTAATAATGTAAAAATACGATTTTTAAAATTAATTTTAACAGAACTTTTATGATCAAAACATTTATTTAACAAATAGAGGATGTCTTAAATTTATTTTCATTAACAATTCATAATTCCCTACTGATTATTTATTTTTGAAGTCAGAGGAATACATAAGATCATCTCAAAACGAATGCTAGTTTTTTTTTGGAAAGTTTTTCAAAATAGTTATTTTATTAGAACTTTTATGAATATACACTTTGTAATCTATAACTTCTTAAAAACATCTGCAAAAATATAAATGAAAATGAATAGATAATTAACTTTTGAATCATCTACCAATTATTCTGATAAGTCATTATCAAGAAAAATTTTAATGTTAATTCGAAATAACATTTAAACAAAATCTGATGGTGAATAAAGCCATCGTTTCAAATAAGGACCGAAATTTTTGGTAAGTGATACTTGTAAAACCTAATTATTTTCTGCTTCTATTAGTAAAATATAGAACTGAATTTTTAGTGGGTTAAAAATCGATATTATTCCTGTCTTTAAAGTTAACCAAAAAGTGTGTTCAATTGAAGTTAATATTGAGTCAGCCAGTTATAATGGATATATTAAAAGAAGCAGGTGAAGAAATATAAAATTTTTGGCTAAGTTATATAATAAATGTCTAAATGATAAAGATGTATCAGATGATTGTAAGAATACAGTATTAGTCAAGCATTGATGGCCTAGTGGTTAGTATAGCTGCCTTCCAAACATCTGGCCTGGTTCACTTCCCAGTCAATGCTTTGACATATAAAAAAAGAATATAGCATTAAAATGTTTCTGAAAATTAGGAATATTAACTGTAAATATTGTTTTCATTAATAGTTTTTGTCTCTCTAATTTTGCATTAATACTTATTCTGCATCTTACTAATTGATGATAAATCCCATGTTGAATTTATTAAAGACATTATAATCTTGAAATAAGTATTTTATGTTAGTCAAAATATAATCCAATTCATGGTACCTTCATTTGAATGCTTTCATGTCTACATCCTTTTAACATTTTTTTCAAAAAAAAAATTCATAATATAAAGATTTTCTTTTTCTGCAAACTCCATAAGTCTGTCCTCTACCACTTCTATTACCATAACCAAGTTTACCTACAACACTTTCATCTTTCATTTGGTTACTAATTCTAGCATTAAAATCTCCCATAACAGTTTTAAAATGTTGTTTTCTCTGATCAAAAGCCTTTTGTACATCCATATAAAAATCTTCTGCTACTTCATCCCTATGAGAACTTGTTGAGGCATAAATCCTAATTATCTGCATTTGGTGTTTGCTATTAAGTTGAATAACTATCTTTACCACTGTCTGATACATCGGAAATCTCCACAATGTTGTTGTTCTACTTTTTATTTATGATAAATTCTTCACGACTTGTATTTTCAATATTTGTGCCTTTGTAGTAGTGTACTGTTCCACTTTTTAAATCAATTGTCTCTTCAACTTTTCACAAAGTCCAAATTGCCCCATTTAATATGAGACAGTTCTTTCAACTTTTGCCATCTTCCTTCAGTTTAAACTAATATTCAGTTGTAAATATTTAAATAAAAAGTTGTTACAAATGGCAGTTTGAGTCTGCAATCAGAACATTTTTAGCACCCTCCACATTTAGCTATTAACCACTGCCCTGCTGGTGATTTTACAATCTCTGAGGAATAAAGACCATGATTTAATTTTTGTCTGTTATGATTGTATACAACTATTAGAAATAAATTTTATTCAACTTGCATTTATTCTGACTTATCAGGCAACTGAGAAGAAAAACCATGTTGTTTCTTGATCTTAAACTTAGAGGTAAAGCACCAATAAACTCACAATGCTGGTTAATGCATGTTGGTGAAAGAACCATCCATGTTTGTATACTATATGAATAATCACATAAGACCAAATGGACTGAACATTAGGAATTTGTCCTGCTTAGTTTCTTTAAGACATTCAAGAGGAATCAAAGAGTATCCTTTCAGTTAACAGCAAACTCTTTTCTGCAGCCCAGCTTATTTTATATATATATATATATATATATATATATATATATATATATATATATATATATATATATATATATATATATATATATATATATATATATATATATATATATATTGCAAAGTTTTCAGTCAATTTAAGCTTTATACATGATCAATTATTAATGTATTTGTTAATCAAGTTTAGTCTGCTTTTATTCATTATGGATATTAGAAAGCTTTAGAGAATGTAAGGTACATTTCCAGATTAACTCGCCTAATAATTTTATTTCAATTTGAATTGCTGGCAGAATCAGGTTTTCATTTATTTAAGATGGCGACAGAGTCTGTAAATCCACTGACTCCTGCCACATTGCATTGTCAATTCAAAACAAATAAATAAGAATAATATCGAGATTACATTTCTTGTCACTTTAATCTGTTATTAAGATTTTTTTCCTGGCATTGATTATTAATGAAGTATATTGGCATAGGTAATTTATACATTTATCAAAACAATTTTTTTAATAGTAAAATCTAATGAAATAAAATTTAAAAATACGCAATAAAAGGGTTTTATTAATTATAAACATTTTTATTAAACAAATTAAAATATTTAATGATAATTACAAATTATTAATAAAAATAAAAGAAAATTTATCTAGATAATAACATTAATCAAATAATTAATTCAAGCAGTATACATTTCAATTCTCCAATCAGCCATAAATGAAAAACTCCTTGTATAATAAAACATTGAATGTCTTTTTATCAGTATTTCGTTTGCAAACATACTGAATTAGTCATGAGTTATGGTATGAATATTTTCTCACTGGTAAGTTTCTTGATGTTACATGGATTGTTGATTATACCATGCATGGTTTTTGTATTGAAGAGTTCATTGTTACGTTAACTTTGTTTTCTTCTGTTGACGTTTTCATATTCTTGGTTCGCTTTAAGGCTAGACATAGAATATTTTGGAGTGACCTCTTTATGGCAAAAGAAAATGTCTGCAAATTCTTCACTTTCTACTCCCACATATTGACATGGTTCATCTTGAGTAGCCCTTGATAGAGGCAATTTCTCTAGCCAGTACCCATGTAAAATGCCAGCAAAAAGAAGAAAATAAAACCCTGCTTAAAGTTATTTCACCTTTTTATACCTTCAACCAGTTTTGAGATTTCTCTGCACATACATATTTTTTATCTTTTGTTTTGTTATCAGAAGACAAGTTTTATACAACCCCCTCCCTCATTTTACCTATTAAGTTCTGTTTTTTTTTTTTTTTTTATATATAAATTATTTCAGTGCCATAATTAATTGGTGTTAGAAGGATATTACTTTGATAATAATCATTTGTATTTGAATTTCTTTCTTTTATTTATCTAGAAAAATAATCTGTATGCATTTCTACTTCCTCCACTTTTAACTTTAATTAAATAGATAATATCAAACATAAATAACTTTCATTGTAGTGTTCAAAAATTGAATTACATAAAAACAGTATTTATTGAACTATTTCTATTTTTTTTATCTTTTAAATATTACCCTATGCAAACATACATGCACGATATATATATAAGATACAACATATAATTTGTTTTTATATTTAAATTACATCACTACAGCTATCATGCTTAAATAAATCACACATAATATCAATCTGTTGTCATAATAATAATAGAATTAGACAGTAGATAGAACCCAGTTCATATGGTATTCAGTCATTAAATTAGTGTATTAACAATGTCTAAAAATGTTTGAAATTAAATCTACCTAGATATTTAAATAAATGCAATCAAAATTTTCAAATATAAATTATCATGTATATTAATAATCAATCACTTCTATAAGCTTTCAAAAACTAATATATAACACTTTAAACATAATAAACTTTAGGTATTAGCAATCAACATATTAATTATTTTATAGTAGGTTGTTTGAAAGATTTAAGAAATAATTGTTTATTAATCTGCCTTAAAGCAATTTATTTTTGCCTATTGTAATGGAGTTTATTTTAACAATTATATAGATTTGATTTCTATCTACTTGTCATTTCTTTGACTTACTATCTATTTAAAACTATTAGACCATGGTACTTAGTGAATTCATTTATTACCTAATTGTTTTATTATGATGATACAAAATTTCAATATTCTATTGGGGTTAATTAGGCTTGAGGACTGTGGGAATGCATTTCACATACAATGTAAAGATAAGTAATTGGTATTATGTTTTATTATTGAATTAATATCCATTACTTTGGAAGATTATAAAAAATCATTGTTAATTAATCTTATATTTTTCAGTTTTTTCCTATTGTAAGATGGCTTGTTCAGATTTAAATTTATTATGTTTCAGTATTGACTTTAATTTATTGTACACTTAAAATCTTAAACTATATTAATAACTGGATTCTATGTATTGCCTAATTGTAGAATTTTGCTAATTGTAGAATTCACTTAACAAAAATGACAATATTCTATTGTATTCTTTAAATATGGAAACAGTGATTGTTCTTATATATATTACAAAGAAATCAAGTCATATGTCACAAGACAATATAATAATCTTGTTTATAAATGTTATATTTAGAGCTCCCAAATAAGCTCTTAACAAGCTTTGCAGAATATTTTTAACCATGGTTTCTGCTACTAGCTTCCTCAATGGGGTTGGGGATGTTGTGAAAAGCTTGTTAAGAGCTTAGTTGAGTGCTGTATATATACAGACCTGGGTCTCATTTTATGCATTTTATGTGATAGACAGGTTTTGCAGAAAACCTGCATTAAAAAAATTGCACAAAAATAGACGTAATTTACCTTGAAAAATAGGGGATAGGTTGTGTAATTTTCAGAAATTGCATAAAAGCAAAGCAACAAGGAAAAATTACTTTAAAATCCACATTAAAAAATAAGGAAATAAAGTATGACTAATAAAAAATTTCAAATATTTGAAAAAAAAAATGAATACAAGACAAACTTTTTTTATTAACTGCAGTATTTAATTTTACATTTTTCATACATATTTTAATCATTACTGCTATTTAACAATATGTGTTTGTTTGTGAACTGATAAGATATCAGATTCATCACTAGAGCAAGTACAACTAATGCACTTTCAGTCTTGTGCTGTGTTAATGGTTTTCTGTTAACAATGTAATGAGTGATTAAACTTTGAGATGATGGTTTTATTAATTGTTTATAAAACTCATGATATCCAGACATATAACTATTTCGCTATTGCAGGAAACTCTCGGATTTCAGCATTTTCTGATATTTTTCTTTGTCTCACACATCAATCTAAAATCTATAATTAACTGATTTTTACTACTGAAATAAATTTTAAAAGTTCACATTTTGTTTCTATATTTAAAAAATGAGATCACAATCAAAGCAAAAAGATTATACATTATCATTAGAAAGATTATTTTCAGTTTACAAAATCAATAAAATCTTTCTTATTTATTTTAAAAATCTGAAAGATTATTTATTTCTGTTATATCTAACAAAATATGTATTAAATGTTTAAAATTTTTGAATAATTATTATTATTTAGTATAAGTAGGTTATTTACATATAAGCTAATATTCTAAATACAGCTTCAGGCCATATTCATATTAGCTGCTAATATAATGTTATATTTTTAAAAAAAAATATTTAGAGTCAAAATAAGTTATTAATAGTTTAAATTTCTTGATATATAATAAATATAGTGAAATATGAAAGACATTAAGAAAAAAAAACATTAATTGCATAACTTCAAAATCACATTAAAATAATCCGCATAAACTGAGATCAAGGTGTGTATATATATATGTGTGTGTGTGCACATGATGATAAATAGTCTTAGTAAATTTATTTGACAAAATATTTATATATTTACCATATTAATCATTATAATGTATAATAAAACCAAACACTACAACTAATTTTTTAATTTTCGTATATCAATATAGAAGAAAGTATTCAATGTGAAGGAAAAAACACATGTATATTGCTATTGGGGGATTGGAATGCTGTTGTGGGGAAAGGTAGGTAAGAGAAAATTGTTGGAAATTATGGTATTGGAAAAAGAAATGAAAGGGGTAGTCGACTTGTACAATTTTGTAAAGAGAATGGGTTTGTCTTTGCAAACACTTGCTTTAAAAATCATATTAGAAGATTGTATACATGGAAAGCTCCAGGTAACAAAGAACGTTATCAAATTGATTATATACTGATTCAGAATAGATATAAGAATGCTGTTAAGGGTTCACATGCTTTGCCAGATGCTGATATAGATTCGGATCATAATTTGGTGATGGCTAAATTAAAGTTAAGTTTAAAAAGAATTAAAAGAGGGAAAAGATACACAAGATGGGACTTGGATAAATTGAGACAAATGGAAAAAGGAAAATTTGGTTTAATATGTGAAAATGAATTTAAAAGAATTGTTCAGGATGGGAACTATATTAATAGCTCTGATGAGTGTTGGAATAGAATTAAAGAGGGATTCTTGAAAATAGCAAAAAATGAAATAGGTATTATTCATGCGAGAAAAGCTAAAAGACCTTGGATAACTGAAGGTATGTTGGAAAAGATGGAAGTGCGGAGATGGTGGAAGAATGTAAATACTGAGGAAGGGCAAAAGGAATATAGGAAATTTAATAATGAATTAAGAAGAGAAACACATTTAGCAAAAGAAAAGTGGTTGGAGCAAGAATGTAAAGAGATAGAAATGTTTCAACAGATGAAAAGATATGATCTAGCATTTGATAGAATACAAAGTATTTATTGGGAGAAAAAGACATGGATAGCAAGTGAGATTGTGGATAAGAATGGAAGAAGATTAATCGATAGTAATGATATATTAAAAAGATAGGAAGAATATATTCGGTATCTGTTTAGTAGAGGAAATAATTTAATTAGTTATGAACTTGAAAATGAAGAAGATGTTGCAATGGATGATAGAGGTATGGACATACTGCCAGATGAAGTAAGAAAGGCAATCACACAAATGAAGAATGGTAAGGCTATTGGATTTGATGCAGTACCTATAGAATTTTTGAGAGAAATGGGAGAATTTACTATGAAGGAAATAGTTGGACTTTGCAATTTGATATATAATAGTGGAGTTTGGCCTGAAGATTTTTTAAGAACTATAGTGATTCCAATTGCTAAAAAGAAAAAAAGCTGTTAAATGTGAAGAGTATAGGACAATAAGTGTATTGTCTCATGTTTCTAAGGTGTTATTGAGGATTTTAACTCAAAGGATTTATGGGAAGGTTGACTATTATATTGCTGAAGAACAGTTTGGTTTTCGGAAAGGGAAAAGCACAAGAGATGCTATTGGTATTGTTAGGACAATTGCAGAAAGATATATTGAAAGAGATAAAGGAATTGGTATATGTTTTGTAGATTTAGAAAAGGCATTTGATAGAGTAAGCTGGAATAAACTGATGTCTATCTTAAGAGATAAAGGAGTATTCTGGAAAGAAAGACAATTGATATGGAATATGTATAATGGGCAAAGAATAAGAGTTAGATTTGGATGTAATGAGACTGATGAAGTGAATATAGAAAGTGGAGTTAGGCAAGGATGTAGTATGTCAGCTGTTTTGTTTAATATTTATTTAGAAGATATGACAAATAATTATTTGGACTGTGGAGGAGCAAATGTTGGAGGGAGAGTAATAAAGTGTATAAGATTTGCAGATGATATGGCTCTTATTACTGAGGAAGAAAAGGATCTTCAGAATATGTTGAATAAATTGGAAGAAGGATGTATGGCATATGGAATGAAGATTAATATTGAAAAAACTAAGTGTTTATGGATAGGGAGAGATGCAAAAAGACTGCAAATTGGAATCCATGATGACATGGTGCAGCAGGTGAAGGTATTTAGATATTTGGGTTGTTGGTTGAGTGAGGATGAAAGAAGTGAAGATGAAGTTAAAAGAAGAATAGCATTGGCAAAGGTGACATTTGTAAAAAGAAAGAAGATATTTTGTGGACCTATGGAAAGAGAATTAAGGAAAAGATTAATTAAATGTTATGTGTGGAGTGTATTAATGTATTGTTGTAAGACATGGACATTGAGTAATAGAATTAAGAAATGACTGGAAGCTTTTGAGATGTGGACATGGAGAAAAATGGAAAAAATCAGTTGGGTGAATAAAATAACAAATGAAGAAGTTTTGAAAAGAGTTAATGAGGAAAGAAGATTGATTGAAAGTATCAAAGAGAGAAAGAGAAACTGGATTGGACATATACTAAGAAATAGTTATAGTTTAATGAAAGATGTTTTGGAAGGAATGGTGAGTGGAAATAAAAAGAAAGGACGGAAGAGATTGACATTATTGGATGATATACAAGATGGAAGGGGTTATGTGGAATTGAGGAAGTGGGCAAAGAAGAGAAAGGAATGGAAGAATGGATGAACTGATGTAGTGACTACTCTCTGGACCTGTCTATTGGACAGACTACTATTGATGATGATCAATATATAGATGTAATATAACTTCTATAGATGAATTGATGCTATTCAAAATAGTAGGCATGCTGTAAAACAGGAAAAGTTATTTATTTATTTGTGTATTGATAATATAAAAATTCCAGAGATAATTCCAGTTTTTTGTTATAAATTAAATAATAAGAAAATTCTATATTAAAAATGTTATCCAATTTAAATTCCTAATATATGTATTATTTAAACACTTAATTATATAGTAAAGCTACAAAAGTTATGTAATATATAGTGTATGAGCACAGACTTTCACATGACCCACCACTCTCCACACTATCTCATAACACTGATACACATGCCGAAAAGATATTTCAGATTTGCCTTAGGTCAACAAGGGTATGACAAGAATCTTGGCCTCAGGATGGCCTTTGAGCATTCCATAATCAGATTTTCAATTGGATGGATGGTGGAAGAGTTTGAGTGTGGAGTAAATTGAAGCCTGTCCATTAAAGTATGAGGATTGGCTATCTTATTATATAATCTGAGCACTTATAGCATATATGTATAGAAATGGTAATCTGGACCAACTGATCATTGCTGGTTTAGCATGAAATACGTGTATTGGTGATTATTTATCTTTTCAGCATATATGTGTTCAAGTGTATCAGTGTTATGAGATAGTGTGGAGAGTGGTGGGTCATGTGAAAGTCTGAGCTCATATACCCTATATATTACATATATTAACACAGGTATATAATAAGCCTGTGTGATTCAGTTATTAAAAGTTATGTAAGAAAAATTTTGTTTACACACATGTCAATGCTGCTTAAGTAATTTATTCACAATGAAAACCTCCATCAGATGTTTATGTAGTACTACATAGCATCAAAAACTTAATAAACAGATGAATAGGGTGATATAAGATGTTAGTCAGATGAGATAATAAAAAAACCCATAGATATGTGTGTTATTTATTTTATCTTTAAAATTGTTTTATACAAGATTAATGTTCTTGTAACAATTTGTTTTACTTTTGTAGTCTATTAAATGTTATTTTTATATAATATTATTTATTAAAAACATTATGCTTTTAGGTCTTCAATGAATGAATATTTTTTACTACAGAAAATATTACAAATGAAATACTTCAATTGGATAAATAAAAGATCACTTTAATAAAAGGTGCATAATGAAGTCAATAATCAAAATAATTTACAATTTATTATATGCAAAATGTTATTACTATATTTACTTAATTTAAAAAATGAAGTCTTCTTTTACTTCTCAAGTTGGTTTTTTTTAAACCACACTTTTTTAAAGTGATTATCATGTTGTTACTAGCATTTTTATAAACCAAACAATTTTGTTTAAAATAATTATTAATATGTATTTTTTAATTTTTATGTTACAATAATTTTCAGGCTTCCTTTATTGCTAGAGACAATCATGCCATCAACAGAAAAGACACGTGCTACAATATATTCAAGAAATAGAATACCTAAAGTCATTTGCATAAATTTACATTGGAAATAACTAGTGTCGTTAGTTACAATATGGCTATGACTATGATGGCTAAATCTCTTGAAAGCGCTCATCCACACGTATACATATTTATTTTATATTACTTTGTATTATTTAATATATGAAGAATTTAAAAATTCAGCTTTGTGTGTGCATGCGCTGTTAGCACAATCAAATTTATATATGTTATTCTTTTAATTCTTATTAAATAATTTTAAAGTGTGTTTATGTAAATATGCAGGTATGAATGCATAAGTATAATAAGTTCTCTTTAGGAATGCTGTTAGTGTGAATAAGTAAAAAAAACAACAACCCTATAATTAAATAAAATACGTATCAGCAGGGTAGTTACTATTTTTTTAAAAAATATTAAAATTATGATCCTAGTTCATTTACAACAAAATATTAATCATAAAATTATAAAAAAATTAGAATTTTTGAATTCATTTCGAACTATAAAGTTTCTGATATATTACCTATAATTATAGTTTTTAATTTTTATGATATTTATATATAATCTTGAACTCTCCAAGACCATCTTTATTAAATTTTAATAAAATCATGCTTGTGTCAGTCAACAGTAAAAGAGATAAAAACAAATATGTCTATGACTTCAGTTCTTTATTAGACAAATAAATATGAGAAATGACATTGGTTTGATTCAATATCAAATTTACAGATGTCCTACAATCTGTTTAAATTAGTTCCTCCTTTATCTCTCTTGCAATTGAATAATCACGTGACTGAAATGTTTAAGTAAAATTTAATATAGAATGCTTAGAGATTTTACCGCCCTCAAAATTAAATATTTATTGAGCTTTCAGACATTTAAATGTGAGGTGTGCATATATTCTTGAATTATTTGCAAATTCATTAAAATGACATCTAAAAGTCTGACTTGTGAAGAACTAACCAAAGGATATATATATATAAAAATACGTATATAATCATGAATTAGTTTAATATTTTAACCAGAGGACTGGTTTTCATCAGAAAGAAATAAAGAAATACTTTCCATATATTTATTTATTTCTGCTAAAAACCAGTCCTCTGGTTGAAATATTAAACTATTTCGTGGATATATAAGTATCTTTTGTTTTATATATGGATATGAAATTACACAGAAAGGAACTTTTCTACATACACTATAATTAGGCATTAGAAACTACTCCCTGCACGCATTTGTAAAAGTTACTTTTTTTTTCATAATATTTTTATATGAGTTTAAAAATGACGATATTGTTAATTATTACATATGTAATGACTATATATATATGTGTGTGTGTGTTGTGCGGTAGAAAAAAAGGCCACATGTGCCATATAATTAAAATTCACTTTCCCATCAATAAATATTTTAAAAGCGTATATGGTTCTATGGTTGTAGGCTAATTTTATTGACTGTGCATAAATAAGGCTTGATCTTATTATGAACCTGATGTTTAAATTGGAAAATTACTTGCACAAATTCAATTTATATATCATAGAAATATTTTTCATTTTTAACTGTCTGCAAATAAAGCTTTTTATTTTTATATATGTAATGATGGATATTACAGCAATTAATATGTAATTTTATGAAATAAAACGACTCTTCTCACATTGGGTTTATATATAGGATTATTTCTTGTCATCTAATATTAAATATCAAAGGTCTTTAGAAAAACACTTTTTTTTCCAATTATATTCAACTGTTAATAATAGTACATGGGTTAGTGTATGCACAGTGCTTTGAGAGCTATTATTCTACTCTCTATTTCAGGTGATGCTGACATGATCAGTGAAAGTACTAGCATGAGAATTGAACCTGAAACCTTAGATTATTGAATAATGAATTTTAATGTAAAACACTAATCAAATGAGTCATTCTTCCAGAGACATGTGTCAGTAGAAATTTCATATACTTACCTATGAGGTTCCTCCTGATTTCTTCACTTATTTCTTAAGAGCAAAGTTGATTAACAGTTTCCATACACTACATATAGCCACATTAGGATGACTTATGGGGTTATTTACCATCATTGTGTGGCAGCTTCTTTGAAATTTTGTTTTTGTACTTTTTTTCTCTCAATAAAATATTTCTGTATTTTCTCAATTGTATGTATAAGTCATTTATACATACATGGACTGCTACCTTAGACACAACGTTCTCTTGCTTCTAATCATAAGTTTGTATTCTTGCAATTGCTTTTCACTGGAATGATTGGTATCAACAATATACATTCATATGGTATTTCATTGATGCAGGTTTTTTCTTTTTATTATGCCAAGTTTAAGCATTGCAGATGTTGGAATACCTTGCTGTGTGATATGGATCTGGAAACTGATTCTGATATTATATTGATTGTAGATTTTCAGTAATTTGTTTGCTATTTTTGATATGTACGGATACACTAGTATATCAATAATTATTTTTTATTTGTTTTCATGATTCTTTTTGTTGTTTATTTAAGGTTTTTTTTAATAACAGGTGATGCATAACCATTTTTCATAAAATTTTGTTTTATAAAAATATTCTCTTTTTTCAAATGAATGATTTCTGAACAAACCTCTTTTCCTCTATTCTATAGTGAAAGTATAAATTAACTAAATGTTTTGATTTTTGATGTGATTGAATGTATATGCAAATATGTTTCTGTACACATATGTTTTCCTCAAAATGTAGCTTTGGGTTTGCCATGAGGGAGACTTGTCACAAGAATAAAATGTCAATGTTTGTTTTTGTTCTGACACTATTGTAAATTTAATTGAAGAAGATATGCTGTTGATATGTTCCCAGAAAGTTTGTAGAAGTGCTCCACTATGTGACCTTACAGCAAATCTATCATCAATATATTGAAGACAAATTTTAGGTGGATATGGAATAGCATTTATGACTGTGCTTTCAAATTCCTTCTTGTAAATATTGTTAATCAAAGATGATAATGGGGTGTCCATAGCCATTTCTTGATTTTGGTTGAATAATTACATGTTGTATTAAAAGTAAATTGTTGTTATGCAGAATGTTTAAAGTTTCATTATACTATCAATAAGAAGAGTTTCTCAGGTTTGTAATCTTTTATCAAACATTTAATCATTTTCTTGCATTAGACAATGTTTCTTCATATAGTACATTTATAAATAGACTTTCCACATCAAAGCTTACTAGTATATGACTTCTTTCAATTTGCATGATTTTTATTATTTTTACAAATTGTTTAAAATCCCTGACTGGCTCTTGTATGACAAAGGACTAAGAACTTTGAGAACAAGATGAATTTCTAGAACTAACAATAGATCTTAATGAAGTGTAATCCTTATGAATTTTAGGTAGACCATAGAGATGAAGAATTATTTTGAAAAATGATGTCAGTTTACTTTTTTCTGAATCACTGAAGTATATGCAATGCTTTCTAAGTAATGCTTGCAACTTTGTTTCTGTTTCTGGTATCAGATTATTTCTCCCTTTTTTCTATTAGTCTATTGTGAAGAATCCTTTTATTTTAGTATTATAATCAGTTGTATCCATTACAACTGTTGCAATGCCTTTGTTAGCGGGGATAATGATTATATATTCATCTCCTTTGAGAGATTTAATTACTTTACTCATGTTTGACTTTACTTTTTGTTGCTTTTCTAGTGTTCTATTTTTTCTCCAGTATAATACTACTGTTTCTTCTTCAGTGGCTGACATTATATCCAATAATAGGATATTAGGTGGAATGATGGTAAGTTTAATCTTTTTTCAAAAACAAACATTTCAGCAATCTGTTAGAATTTATAACTGAGATTCTTAACAGATGAAGCTGGTAGATTACTTTGTACATTATGACTTTTGATATGCCCATGTAGCTGTGCAAGTTTTTTTTTCTTTTAGCATACTTTTATTTTCTATATTATGTAGAACTTGATTTTCTTTTTGCTTAAAAAATGTTTGCAAAGTATTAATCAGTAAAAATGTTATTGTTTTTTTGCAGCAAGACCGTGACATGGCAAAATCAAAACTATAGTTTATATAAAACATAGGGGGAAATACTTAGCATAGATATCCAGTCACATCAGTAATATAAAACATGGAGTTATATTATCACTTTATTTGTTCAGAAATCAGCAATTTGAAAAAAGAAAATGTCTATGTAGAACAAACTATATTATAAAAAATGGATACTCATCAGCTGTTATTAAGAAAGTCTTAAATAGATGACAAAAAGTACCACAAAAAACAGTTATTGTTACTGTAGTGCATCTGTGTATACCAAATATCAGACAAATTAAGAAAATCTGCAATCAGTATAATATCAGAAAAGCTCTCCAGAATCATATCACACAATGAGGAATCCTAATACCTACAAATCTTAAACAGAAATGCTTAAAAGCAAAGTATGTAACTATAAAATAACATGTAAAGGTGGTAAAATATGTACTGGTGAGAAAATTGCCTCATTGAAAGAGAAGAAATGATGATTAGAAGAAAGAAAACAGAAATGTTTAAGGTATTAGATAATGTATGTATCAAGAACCATTCAATTGGGAAAATACAGAAATATTAGATAGAGAGAAAGAAAACAAAAATTCAAAAAATCTGTTCACATGATAATGGCAAATAATCACATTAAGTCATTATAGTAAGACTATATATAAGGTATGGAGACCACTAATCAATGTTGCTCTTGGAATAAGTGGAGAAATCAGGAGGAACCTTATAGATAAGTATATGAAATTTTCATTGTCTTGCCTTTGTAAGAATAGATCAGTTTGTTAAAGTGATCTTAAAATTCAATATTCAAAAATTCTAGAATCCAGGTTCAATTCAGTGCTAGTACCATCACTGATCAAACCATCAACAACTGTAGAAGAGAGGAAAGTATAGCTTCTTGAAACATTGTGCATATATTAACCTGTCTGCAATTACTAACAGTTGAATGTAATTGAAAAAATGTAAGTAAAGTTAATCTTTCTAAAGGCATTCGACCCTTAATATTCGATGATGGAAGTAGTCCAATATATACATAGAAATAAAATACTACCCTGACAAACTTTCAGGAAAATGTAAAGTATCTGATATGGATCTAATATTATATCAAACTTTAGACATTATGAAAAATTATATCTAATGATAGCCAAAATAGAAAATCATATAATTTTCTTATATAAATGTAAATCTGAGGAAATAGTTCCTAAGAGTTTGCAATTAAAATCCCCAATTCATTCCCAGAGAATTGAGAAAAATATTCAGAGAGTAAGTGAGGCTCTTTTAAGAGAAAAAAATGTTCAAAATATTTCTAAGTACCAATACTTGCATCCATTAATAATGCGCAATATTTCTAAAAAATAAACGTAGCGATGAAAACTGGCAAGAGTTTTCCAAGAAGTAAGAAAATCATATTGTAAATTAGGTGAAAGTATAAAAGAATTCCAAAAAAATAATTACAAACCTATAAGGGCATATCAAAATTCATAATGTACCAAGCAGTATAAACCATTCAACTGTTAAATATGACAGTTCTAAATATATAACCAATGCTGCAAGTTTTGTTTTCAAAAAAGAATTACATTAACAATTGTCCCATCTATTTCTTTATTAGATATAATATCAGCCACTGAACAAGTCACTCAAAAAGTCTTTAGAAGAAGTTGTGGAATTATGCTGGGGAATAGAGAGCACACATTAGAAACACAAAAAATGTAAGTCAAATATGACCTTTGATGAGAGGAAAGCAATTAAATCTCTCAAAGCAAATAAATCTATAATCATTCTCTCTGCCAACAAAGGCAATGCAACAACTGTAATGGATTCAACTGATTATAATAACAAAGTACAAGTACTAATAATAAGCCAATAACACAAGTGGTAAAAAATTTGGTACAAAGTACAGAAACAAAGTTTCAAGAATTACTCCAAAGGCATGGCAGGTACTTTTGTGATTCTGAAAAAATGTAAACTGATATCATATTTCAGCAAAATTTTTCATGTTTATGATCTATCTAAAATCCATAAGGATCATTGTCCATTAAAACTTATTGTTAATTATAGAAATTCACATTTCCAAAATTTGTCAGGATTTGTTCTCAAAGTTCTTAGTGATTGGGCATACAAGTCCCAATCATTTATCAGGAACTTTTAGATAATTTGTAAAATTAATCAAGAACATGAAAATTGGGAGAACTGACATTATAGTAAGCTTTAATGTGGAAAGTTTATTAAAATATGTTACATGTAAAAAAGCTTATTGTCTATTGTAAGAAGATTAAATAGTGATAATATCTTAGAAAACAGAACAATTTTTCCTATTGATAGCATACTGGAATTATTAATATCCTGCATAACAGCAATCTAATTTCAGTACAAGACAGAATTCTAACAAAAAATCAAGAAAATACTATATGCTCACTATTGTCACCTTTGATTCACAATATTTATATGGAAAACATAAAACCATAGCCATAAAGACTACTCTATATACCTCCTAATTTTTGGATTTGCTATGCTGCTGATACATTTGTTGTATGATCATATATTGTAGTATTATTACAAATTCTTTAGAAAAACAAGATATCCCCATTAATTAAATTCACAATAGAGTCATAACAAAAACAAAAAATTGGCATTCTTAGATATTCTTGTGAGAAGAATCCTTAATGACAAAATAAATGTAAATTACAGTTTACAGAAAACTCACACCTACAGGAAAATTCTTAGCATACACATCCAATCACAGCAGGAGTAGAAATAATGGAAGTTATTCTATCAATATGTAACAGCAGGAAATAAGTTTGTTCTGAAAGAAGTGATTTGAAAAATGGAAAGATCTATATACAACAAACTCATGAAAAATGGTTATCCATCAGCAGTTATTAAAAAAAAAAACATTAAATAGACAGCAAAAAGTCAATCAAAATAAATTATTAGTACTGCAGTGTATCCATAATACCACAAATAAAATAATGTAAAAATTCTGCAATCAGTATAACGTAAGAACAGCTTTCCAGAGCCAAGCCACCATATGAGGAATTCTAATATCCACAGAGCTTAAACTTGAAATGTTGAAAAGCAAAAAAGGCATTTATAAAATACCATGTGAATGTAGAAAATGTATTTTGGTGAGACCAGTCATCCCAATGAAAATCGATTTTAAGAGTAGAAAATGATGATTAGAAAAGAGGAAACAGATGTGTATAAGATAGTGGATTATGCATGTACCACTGAACATATGTTCAATTGAAAAAATATTAGAAAGAAAAAAGATACAAAAGCAAAAATTCAAACAGCTGCCTCACATTATAATGGTCAATTACTCATATGTCATTCTAGTCTGAAAATATATAATGTACAAGAAATCAGGATGAACCTTATAGGTAAATATGTGAAATATCTATTGAGTGTTACAATTAACAGGATGTATCTTGGTTAAAGCTTTATCTCAAAATTCAATATTCTAATATCTAAGGATCCAGGTTTGATTCTCATTCTAGGGCCGTCACTAGTCTGGCCAGCAACAGCTTAAGAAAAGAGGGGGGTATTATTTCTTAAAACATTGTGCATGTATTAACGTGTGTGCTATTACTAATAGTTAAAAACAATTGGAAAATGTAAATAAAGTTAATTTTTCTATAGACATTTAATACTTAATATTATATGATGGAAATAGTGCAATATATAATTTAAACGAAAATACTATCATCACAAACTTTCAGGACAACATAAAGTGTTCAGTATGGAGCTGACACTATATCAAACTTCTGCATTATTAAAAATTATGTCTAAAGCTGGCCAAACTCGAAAATCACTTAACTTCCTTATGCAAATGTAAATTTTAAGAAATTGTTTCTAAGGATTAGCAATTAAAACCTCCAATTTACTCCAAGTGAGCTAAGAAAATTATTTAGAGAGCAAGTGAAGCTCTGTTAAGAAAAAGAAAAAAAATGATCAAAAGTTTTTTAAGTATCAAACCTTGCATTCCATTAATAATTTACATTTTCTAAAAAAATGATCACGCTTTTCAAGCAGTAAGAAAATTATTTTTTACATTACATAAAATAATAAAAGCATGCCAAAAGAAAATTTTTGAAAACCTTCGTGGTCATGCCAAATGTCATAATGTACCAATTAGTGTACCAGATTCAACTGTTAAAATATGACGTCTAAACATCTAATAAATGCTGCAATTACTATTCTTAAAAAGGATTAATTGACCATGTATCATCTAATATCTGTTTATTAGACATAACATCAGTCACTGTGTAAGTCACTCAAAAATGTCTTTAAAAGAAGCAGTGAAATTACATTGGGAGAATAAAGAGAACACTTGAGGAGCAACAAAAATTGAAGTCAAACAACATTATTGATGAGAGGAAAGCTAGGTAGACAAATCTGTAATCATTTCCCCTTCTTACACATGCAATGTAACAAATGGAATGGATACAACTGATTATGGTAACAAAATAAAAGAACACACAGAAATGCAGTCCAAAAAAATAGCAAAAAACCAGATATCAAGTAGCGAAACAAAGTTATAAGCATTACTCGGAAATATCACAGGTATTTTAGTCATTCAGAAAAAAAATAAACTGCCATCATATTTTAGTAAAATTTCTCACATGCATGGTCTACCTAAAATTTATAAGGATTGTGTAGCACCAAAACCTATTATTAGTTTTAGAAATTCGTCTTGCCAAATTAGTTAAGAGTTCTTCTCAAAGTTCTTAATCTTTTGGCACACAATACCCATGATTCTAGACTCTTTTTAAAATCAATCAAGATCATGAAAATTGGAAGAACTGACATTACAGTAAGATTTGATATGGAAAGTTTATTCACAAATGTACCCATGTGAAGGAGAATTGTCTATTGTACGAAAAATATTAAATGGTAATAATATCTTACAAATCATTTTTCCTATTGATAGTATAATGGCACTATTAACATTCTGCATTACAGCAACACAAAGAATTATAATAAAAATAAAAATGGCTATGTGCACAATATTGTCACTTTGTTATCAATATTTACATGGAAGAACATGCAAAGACTGGGAAGAAGACTATTTCAAGTTGACCTAATGATGGGATTTGCTATGTTTTGGTACATTTATTGTATGACCACATGGTATTGCACTACTATAAACTTTCTGGAGACATACCAACAACATATCCCACTCAATAAAGTTTGCAATAGTGTCACAACAATAACAAAAGTTGGCATACTTAGCTGTTCTTGTGACAAGACTCCCTTATGGCAAAATCAAAATTACAATTTACAGAAAACCTACATGTACAGGAAAATATTTAAGGTATACATTTTATTACACCAAAAAACACAAAATAGAGTTATTCTATCACTATGAAACAGAGCAAAAGAAGTTTCTTAAAAAAACCAGGAATTTGAAAAGAGAAAAGATCTATCTATACTAAACTTTTATGAAAAATAATTATCCATCAGCTGTCTCTAAAAACATTAAATAAAGAACAAAAAGAACCATCAAAACAAAAAAATAAATTATTGGAACTATACTGTATCCATACATACCATAAACAGCAGGCAAATAAAAAAAACTGCAATCGATATAACATCAGAACAGCTTTCAAGATCCATACCACCTTATGAGGTTTTATAACATCTACAAAACCTAAACATAAAATGGTGAAAAGAAAAAAACTGCATCTATAAACACCATGTCATTGTGGGAAAACGTATTTTGTTGAGACCAGTCAATCCATTGAAAATCAATTACAAGAGCATGAACTGGTAATTAAAATAAATAATTATAAGATAGTAGATCATGTATGTATAGTAAAATATTGGATAGAGAAGAAAAGTTACAAAGGCTAATATTCAAAGAAACTGCTCACATGATAATGATGTATAACCAATAATTAATTCATTCTAGTCTGGCAATATATAATGTATGGAAACCAGTAATCAACTTTTCTCTTAAGAATAAGTGGAAAAATCAGGAGGAATTACAGATAAGTATATGAAATTTCTATTGACTTTTGAATTTGGTAGGATGCCTCAGGTCATTATAGGATCACCTCAAAATTTAATATTTAAGAATCTAAGAGTTCAGAATCGATTTCATGCTACTACCATCAGTGATCATGTCAATAATAACTTGAGAAAGCAATAGATATTACTTTTTGAAAAATTGTCCATATACTGACATGCATGCTATTACTAACAGTTGAAGGTAATTGGAAAATTTTAATAAAGTTAACGTTTAATGCTTAATATTATATGATGGAAATAATCCGATATATAAATATAATTCAAATACTACTATCAAGACATTCAGAAAAATATAAAGTATTTGGTATGAAACTAATACAATATCAAACTTTAGACATTATTAAAAATTATTTCTATTGCTGGCCAAAGTAGAAAATCATTTACCTTTCTCATGTAAATATGAAGGAATAGTTATTAAGGATTTGCAAATAAAACCTGCACTTTGCTCTGAGAGAACTGAGAAAACTATTCAGAGAACATGTGAAGCCTTTTCGAGAAAGAAAAATGTGTTCAAAGATTTTCTATATATCAAACATTATCTTCCATTAATATTGTATGAAGTTTTCTAAAAAAAAAGTAAAAATACTGATTAAGACTTCACAAGAGTTTCTCAAGCTGTAAGAAAATTATATCTGACATTACAAGAAAAAATAAAGGAGTGCCAACAAAAAAAAAAAACTTGCAAACCTACATGGGTATATCAAATGTTATAATGTACCAAGTAGTATATTAGATTCAACTGTTAAAATTATGAGTTTTAAACTTCTAACAGATGCTGAAATTTTTGTTCTCAAAAAGAATTAAAATTTACTATCATCCCAAAAAATATCACGTTATTAGATATAATGGCAGCCACTAAAGAAGTCTTTCAAATATTGCCTTTAGTAGAAGCAGTAAAATTGTACTGGACAATAAAGAGAACACTTGAGAAGCCACAAAGATTGACATCAGTCATATCTTTTAATGAGAGAAAAAACAATAAAATTCCTCAAAGTAGACAAATCTATAATCATTGTCCCTGCATTCAAAGACAATTTAGCAATTGTAATGGATACAACTGATTATGACAACAAAATGTCAATACAAATAAATGACAAACAATGATACCCAGTAAAGGAACAAAATTACAAGCAATACTCAGAAATATTGCAGGTACTTCAGTGATTCAGAAAAAAGTTAACTAACATCATATTTTAGCAAAAATGTTTATCCATCTACCTAAACTCCATAAGGATCATATTCCATAAGACCTATTGTTGGTTTTAAAAATTCACTTTGCCAAAATCTGTCAAGATTTATTCTGAATGTTTTTACTTCTTTGGTATTATAACGATCGAAATGAAAGTGAAGATCGAATCTAACCGCAAACACAATATCTGCTCTACAAGGGCGCCATCTAGGCATTTGAGCCTAGAAAAATTTATAGAGTAGGCAGATACGTGCTGTTAAGATTCCACTTTATTTAAATATTCAGATCGTTAGCCCAAGTCACTAGCTCAGTGGAGTAGCAGAGATAATAAAATATAAATTTTATATCTTAAATATAAAAGAATAAAAGCCACTGCCAGAAATTAACACATAAAAAATATTTATTTACGCATATATAAAATAATATTTAAATTTTGAGGAATAAATTTAACGTTTATAATTTTATATTGATGTTTAATTCTAAATTTAAGTAGATTGCAAATAATGAGTTTACTATTTATTTAGAGGGTCGAGTATGAATGGACTACATAGGTCTGCATTTGAAAGGAAAATATTCTTCCCTGATTTAACCTTAGGCAACAAATTTCGCAATCAACTGGCGCCAATCCATCTGATACATTCATGTATTCAATGTAGCATGATACGACAACACAAAATACTATATTGTCAGGAATGTACATCTGAACAATAAGTAGAAATAGAGAAGACATTGACTCTCCACCACCACCTTGGCAAGTAGATCAATAAACAAAAAACACCATAGGAATGGACTGCGGTCTTCTGCCGACTTACAAACCCATCCATAGGCAAACAGAGGGTGTGTGGCGTATATCTATAATCCTGCCCGTAGTGGACCTCATACTACATCTATTAATTACACAAATATATCCAATCCATTGAACCAATTCAACTACGAAATGAATAACCTAAGATTACCCTCCCTTAATACAACTTTACAAACTATATAGCCATTCACGCCCGACTTAATTTTAACATTTAAATACGTTCGCACAGATTTGTTTAAAAATGTTGGGTATAGATCGATTACATAGATTCCACGGTCAAAAACATTTCAAAATAAACATAAATGATCAAAATACAAAATTATTGATACCGACAATCGCAGAGGGAAACTTATAAGTAACCCAATAGTATTCACCATAAGATACTTGCGTTGTCACCAATAACTTAAAAGACATCCGAATAAATACATTTTAGATACTCACCGTAATGTATCATTATTTATCGAATGTCTATATATTTTGATCAAATATGAAAACCAAAATATAATTAACCGCAAACGAATCCATGCAAGCATCTATAAACAACTTAAATTTCATACATTTAAATAATCTTTACAATAAGAAAAAAAAAAAAAATGGAAATGATGTTTATCAATCGGAAAACATATAAAATTAAACATTATTAATTTGATTTAAAAACTTACAAAAGTCAGATAAGAGTCTGTTTTAACATTTCAGTTGGCTTGTTTATCAATTTGTAAAACTTGACGAAAGTTCTTAATTGATTTTAACAATTGTTCATTTCATATAGCTTATGGTAGAAGAGTCCAGGCCCGTTGGCAATTCCCACGGCGTCTCCATTGGAAGAAAATGTTCTGGAGGCAGCATTAGCTGGTTCCATTCTGGTATCACAGTCTTTTCATTTTATTTTTTTTAAAACAAACAAAAAAATGAGAGGGAACGGCAAGTGCGTCTTACCGTTGTCATCAAATCAAGTTGGAAAAACTCTCTAACTGGAACTCAATATTTTTTCTTTTTATAGTCCTCCTATGGATTCCATGAACAAAAACGTCACTGTTCTGTTTTTTCGTTATGGTCCGGGCCTTTATTTGGCTTCCATTGGTCAAGCTAAAATCCCTTTCTTCTCTTATCGAACTTTCCATCTGACTTTTTAATTAAACAGCTTTTAGATAATTAATAAACAATCATTTCCATTTATAGATTACAGGAATTAATTAATACCTGTTTTTATCTTAACTTACGTTATTTTTTTATTAAAATATTTTTATAAATCTTTTTTTATAAAAAATACATTCAAATACCTTTTTTTTTATTTATTAAAAAAAATATTTTTAAAGTTTAGCATCTGTGCGAATGTATATACGTATAACAAACATTTTTAATTTTAGCGTTTAGTTTTTTACTTTTATTTGCGAACTTTTTTTATTTTAAATTAATGTAACGACATATTTATATATCGTTACAGAATACAAGACCCAATACTTTGTCAGGGATTTTAGACACTTTGCAAAATTATCCAAAAACATAAATATTAGAAAAACTGGCATAATAGTAAGCTTTGATATGGAAAGTTTATTCAAAATTGCACCATGAAAAGAAGTGTTGTTTACTGTAAGAAAAATATTAAAGGATAATACATTACAGCTACAACTCTTGCTATTGATAATATAATGGAACTATTAACATTTTGCATAAAAACTACCTACTTTCAATGCAACTTATTATTCTTTCAACAAAATCAAGGAAAGGCTAAGGGCTCAACTTTTTTGCCTTTGATTAGCAAGATTTTCATGGTATGAAATTTTAGACATAAAGACTACTCCACATTCATCAGAAGTTTGGAATTGATGTGTTGATAATACATTTGTTGTATGGCCACATAATGTAAGACTATTACAAATTTTCTGGAAACATATCAACAACATATCAACTTCAATAAAATTCACAATAGTGTCATAAAAAATACATAAATTGGCATTCTTATATGTTCCTGTGACAAGACTCATTCATGGAAAAATTAGAACTACAGTTTAAGAAAACCCACATATACAGGAAAATACCTAGCATATACATTCAATCACACCAGAAATACCAAACATGGAGTTATATTATCACCATGTAAAAGAGCAAAAAAAGTTTGTTCAGAAACCAGTAATTTGGGAAATATATATATAAAAGTCTTATTAAAAAAGGTTGTGCATAAGCTGTTATTAAAAAACCTTAAATAGACAACAAAAAGTATCATCCAAAGAATAAAAATTTATTGGTAATGTAGTATATTCATACATACAAAAATAGCAGATGCATAAAGAAAAATCTGCAGTGAGTATAACATCAGAACAAATTCCAGAGACATACCATACTATAAGAGATTCTAACATCTATAAAGTCTGAACTTGAAATGCTGAAAAGCAAATACTGCATATATTAAATAACATGTAGATGTGGTAGAATATATTTTGGTGAGACCTAACAGGACTATTGAAAACCGATTGCAAGAACATAAACTGATGATTAAAAAAGATAAAACAGATGTGTCTAAACAATGAACATATTATGTTCAATTGGGAAAATATAAAAATATTGGGTAGAGAGGAAAAGATACAAAAAATAAAATTCATAGAAGCTCCTTATATGACAATTGCAAGTAACTTAAATAATCTTACTATGACTATATATGATGTATAAAAATCAATCACCAATCAATTTTATTCTTAGCAAAAAGTAGAGAAGTCAGGAAAAAGCTCATAGATAAGGTTCAATTCCCATGTTAATATGATCACTGGCCAGGCCAGAAACAATTTAAGAAGAGAGGAGAACAATACTTCCTAAAATGTTGTGCATATAATAATATGTATGCTATTAATAATAGTAGAATGTTATTGGAAAATTTAAATAAATTTAATTCTTCTACAGATATGTAATACTTAATATTACATAATGAAAATAGTCCAATATATATGTAAAAATAAAATACCATCTTTACAAACCTTCAGAAAATTTCTTCTCACATGTGTTATAGAATAGACAGACACATTTTCTCATCAATAAATGTTTTAAAAGCATAAGAGGTGTCATCTATGGTTTTAATCTATTCTTTAAATAAATCAGTTTTATTGACGATGATCAAATTAAAGTTTGATCTTATTGTGAACTTGTTTTTTTAAGTTTGTGAATTATTTCCACAAGTGCGCGCGTGCACACACACATATATATAATGAAGCAATGGATCTGAAGCCCGATCCATGCTTCACATCTTCCTATAAACTTAATTAGTATTGTAGACCTGAATTAAGTTTATAGTTCAATATCAGCAGGGTTTTGCATTAGAGTTAAAAATAATTATGCTTATCAAATGTGTATTACATTTAAATATTTTGTTTTAAATAAATTTCATTCTATTAATAAAAATTGCTTAACCTATTAGTCAAACATATATATACATCTAGCGTATATATATGAGTTAATGCAAAATTCTGCTGAAATAAAATGCTTATTCTACTATAAAAAAAAAAAAATATATTGTTGTTAAAATTTTGTTAAAATATTTAGTATGATTTGATTTTGAGATAAGCCCGCCAACATTTTCTAAAAGAATGTATAGTTTTGATTAGTGAGCCATTCAAGTCTAATTAAAGATGGCCTTCTCTTTCTTTCTTTTTAATTAATAGAATTCAAACTTTAAAGAAAGAAATCTAGAGTAAAAAAGTAAAAGTTATTTTTAGAAAATGTTATTTTGAAACAAAGGAGCATGGGGAGGCTTATCAAGATCTCAGATCATACAAACAATAGAAGGTAGCTGACAGAGAGGGTATAAATAGAAGTGAGAACAAAAGACTAAATTATTCAGATTTTTCTTTTTGAAGGATTTAGATGATTATTCAGATTTTTCCTTTGGAAGGATTCAGTATTCAGATTTTTCCTTTGGAAGGATTCATTTTATTCAGATTTTCCCTTTGAAGGTGATTCATTCAAAGTTTTCTTGCTGGCATTCAGATTTTTCTTTGGAGAAATTTTTCAGATTTTGCTTGTGGATATTTTATTTAAAAAAAGTAGACAACTGTCATCTTCAAAATCATGAAGAGGTTTGAACATGCTCAAGTTAAAAGCAACAGTATTTTGAGGGAAATGAATATGCTTGGCTAGGCAAATAAATAGCTTTGCCTATCGCCGAGGTTCCTGAATACCATCCAAAATGCCATAGTATCCATTCAATAGTCATCTGAACTCTGTGCCGTGTCTGGAGAACTTTTCGTGAAACCATACTACATTTTTTTATTGTCCGGACAAATACCTGTCGACGGTCGGATCAAGCCACGAATGCCGTAGGGAACATGACCAAGGAAAAAGGATGGTAATCGTATCTCCTCTATTGAACTATTTCTTATGCTACCTTTTGTTCATATATTTTTTTAATTGCTTCATTGAATTATATGTATTTGTTATGTAACCATTTTTTTATTAGACGAGTCTTAATTATATATATTGTGTGATCATCTATCTATATTTAACCTTTTTCCCTTCGCTATTCTTCCTTACTAACCTGTGTAAATATTTAATATCCAATTGCGGTTAAGTTTAATAGTTAATTTTTGTTCATTTAAAATCTCTTACCAGTTTTATTTATGTTTGTTAATTAAATACGAGTCAGTTTCTTTTGTGTGCCAATTTGATCTCTTTGATAATGCCTCTTTTGTCCGCCATTAGCTTTACGTATATCTGATTTAACTATATACGTTTTAAATAATTTTTAAACACTGTTTTTAGCGCAAAGCAATTAGAAATGCTTTGCGAAAGATTCTTTTTTTATCGTACTTTATCGAGAAGATCGAGTTGACAATTTTTAATAAAATTGGGAAGAAAAGATTTAGACCGCAAACCTATTAATCTGTTTTTTTTGTCTAATTAGTTTGTTTCATTAATTTAGGGGAATAGCAGAGGCCATTAAATCATTATTCATATTTTAAAGCCATCAATTAAACATATTATTTAACTATCAAAACCTTGAGTTTCCTAATTTTATTATAATGCTTTATTTTACTTTTCAATGATCCAGGCACGCAAAACACATGTTTCTTAGTACTTTTATTGCACATTTAACTATTTAGCTCTTTATGTGTTTCCAGTCCATGTCTCTACCGCTGTGCTAAGCTTGGCCGGTTGAAAAATAATTTATGCATGGCTCAGATGGTGTTGTTTGTTCGTGATCAGGCCTCGAGAATAGGCGAATGGGCAGAGGTCATAGTATTCTTGATTTAATATCTCGCATATGAGTGGCCTCGAGGTACTTTCGCCTAGTATTCAAACTGGGTTAAACCAACATACATTATCTGACTGTCACAATATATATATATCCGAAAATAAATCCTTACCATGAAGTAACTTAACGTATATATATATATATATATATATATATATATATATATATATATATATATATATATATATATATATATATATATATATATATATATATATATATATATATAAATAAACCTGAAACTCAGATACATTAATAAATTCGACATATTTAGATAAACTAGTTTTATACAGGTAAACTAGTTTTATGCCTATGGAAAAATAATGAAGGCAAAAATACAATTATTTATATTACAATTCCTAAGTTAAATATAATTAGAATAATTCCAGCTGTGATTTTATTACACACATAAACACATAGCTAAATAAATATATCAATATGTATATAATAAATAATATAGTACTAATAATAATGTATGAAAAAAAATCTTTGTTGTAGGTGTTTATCATTTCCCCTTTCTTTTTCTCTGTGGGGCACCATTATATATATTAACTTCTTAATAGTTAAAACTCCAGAATAAATATTTTTTTTACATTTATATAGTTCATTTTCCTATGAATAAAATGAGAAGTAGTTGCCAGATAATTTATTACAAATAAAGTAGAATTACCAGATCGCTCATATAACTTTATGTAGAACTGCACATGTATAAATTAATGAGCAACTGTGATTATATGAGTTAAATAAAAAGTTTTTAATCATAAAATCAAAGCGTTTAAGCATATGCAACCAGGGTTATGATAAATATTTTATTTTCTGCCTGCCTTTGCCTTGAATTTTTTTTTCTTAGTTGTATTTATTGAGATAGATAGTTTATCCATGTCAATCGTCGCTTCACAAAAATAAAACCAACTTTTGGTTTTATTAAAGTTTAAAAAAAGAAAATTATTTAAAAGTGTTTATAAGAGTACTTGTAATAACACACATACTCAGTTATGTTTTAAAATGTGTCATTTTTACTTTTTAATTCTAAAATAGTTCTCTTTTATCGCTTGTTTTTTTTTTTATATATATATATAATTTAAGAAAGTAATTAAAGACAGGCAAACTTTTAATCTTTCAAAGAAATAATAATTTTTTTTAAAAAAAGATAATTCTTTCTGAATGAAACATTTTAGTTTTGGAATTTTTTTTAATTGCATTCTCGTTTTGATTGTAATCAATTTCTAATTTAGTTTAATTAATCTGAGACTTGTTGTAACATTGTAAATATGATTAACCTGGTTGGAATTTTTAAATTAAAATTGAGACTAGGATAAAGATTTGCCTTAGTTTAAAATTAAGATAATTAAAGATGACATGGGAGATAAGGAGAGTCATATAAATGGCCCAGGTTAGGAATTGAAAAAGGGATTTTATTTTATTCTACTGACAAGTCTTCAACTATTGACATCTGTTTAGTTAGTTTAGTTTGTTCAACTTTTAGTATGTCAGTCAATATAACCATTTAATAAATGGAATCATCTCTTCAGAATGCCTAGACAAGCATCTATGAAGAATATTACTTACATGATGCTGTGCTAAACCAACTTAAAACGAATCCTGGAACTAAATTGTCCCTGCAAAACATGCCTTAAAACATATACAATAACTGATCCAGTAATGTTTCCTGCCTTTTTGAACAAAATGGAGACCTAAAGTCTTTTCCAGAGTTTCCCATGGAATGAACTACATGTGCCATGCTGAAAGACCTCTGCAGTTTTAAATTTATATCTTGAGGTAATATATTTTCATATTCTAATCAAGGTTTAAATCTGTCTAGTCTCAGCATAATGTTTAATGTTACCTGTCTTATATATATATATATATATATATATATATATATATATATATATATATATATATATATATATATATATATATATATATATATATATATATATATATATATATATATATATATATGTTTATCATTGTATTTTAAAGTATGTCTTCGGAATCTTAGTTTTAAGATTCCAAGTTTGTTTTCAGTTTTAGTTATCAGAGTATGTATGGTGAGATTATATTTTATATCCTTAATATGCTTTACTTTATTACTAACCCTTACTAAATGCTTTTGCAGCTTTTTCTAATTTCAGTTTGCTCACTTGTTTTTATTTTATTGTCCAATAATTAATTTTCAATACATTTGGTTTGTGTTTCTTGCAGGCAGCAAATCTTTTGGCTGGCGGTTTATTGTGTTTGTTATTTTAGTTTTTCTGTAGTTGGAGATTTTGTTTCTTCTTTTTTAGATTATGTAAAATCATAATCATTCTTCAAGTTTTTTGTTTTGTATGTGAAATCAACCATGAATTTTCTTGAATGTGGTACATCATGAGCTATCCTACCAGAAATATGATATTCTTGGACTCGACACATTATTCCGGGTCAAGAAATGTTCACCGGCATTATTAAGTTGATTTCCTACAAGACCATATTGTTTTTCATATCTCTGAATTAGCAAGCTAGAATTAGTTTTTATAAATCGCCAGCAGGAAGATACTATTAATTCCATTTTAAATTGTAGGTGAGAAAACGATTCTTTGTACCAAGGCATTTAATGTTTTAATATTTGCTGAACTCATATGCACTCTCTGATAAATACACTTATAAAAATCTAGGTCACGCTTTCATATTCTATTTGCTGGATTTTCTTTACTTTATTTTTTTGAATTTAATAAAAATTTCAAATAAGTTTCAATTTTTTTTGCTGATGTTTGTCTTAGTGCTTTTATTTCTCAATTCTCTAAACAATATTCATAAGCTCTTGCTGTCTGCCTGAGTCTAGCCTGCACAAACTATTATCACCATCCACTTTTGTTGATGGTAAACAAATTTTTCAGATACACAGTGATCTGGTGGCACCCTCCATGAAAAAGGTAGATTGAGTGACCATTACATTATATATATATATATATATATATATATATATATATATATATATATATATATATATATATATATATATATATATATATATATATATATATATATCAAAACTACCCCAAATCCAAAATTAAACCAGACCAGCATAAAAATAATATAAAAACACAACCTAAGGTTTCACTGCTACAAGCAGACTTCTCAAGTGTAAAGAACTACAAAAACCACACAATATATATAATATTAAAAACTACCCACAAATCCATTCACTTCCCATCCACCCTTAATATTAAAAGAACTCTTAAATAAGTTAATTGCTTCAGAATAATAAATTTTCAATAATAAAGACTCTTTAATTCTTCTTTTGATTTCATTTCTCTCAAAGAAGACAACCTTAGCTTCATCAAAATCAATAGTATGGCCTGTATCTTTTTCATGGACATACAAAGCAGAACTAAGATATCTATTTTTAACTCTACTTTTATGAACCTTTATTCTTTCATTTAAACTCAAACTACTCTGACCTATGTAAACCTTCTTACAAAATAAACAAGGAATAAAATATACTACACCAGGAATAGTCTTTCTATCAAAAACTTCTTTTGTATTATTTAATAAATTATTCAATGTAACACCCCTTTCCCAAGCAATTTTCTTATTTCCAAACAATATACTATTTCTACACACAATTTTAATTTTTATAAGATTAAGGAAGGTTGTTTAATAGGTTATATTATTTCTCCTTTAGTATGTTCAGTTTATATTAGTTTTATGGAAGAGGAAATTATTATTAAAAAGAATTGTTTATATGTAAAATTATTTGTCAGATATGTTGATGATTGTTTATTTGTAGTTGAGAATGATAAATTGGAGGAATTTGTAAATGAGTTTAATTGTTTTGATCCTTCTATAAAATTTGTGTTAGAAGGAGGGGGGGTTAGATTTTGGTAAGTTAAAATTTTTAGATCTTTTGGTGATTAGAAATGTAGAAACTAATTGTTTACCGTGCAGTCATTTAGTTAAAAGTAAAGAATTAAGATCTATAATTAAACCTGATAGCTATCAGTCTGTATCTTATAAAGTAGCTGCTTTAAGGAATTATTGTCATAGAAATATTAAATTAAATAATTCTAGTGGGGTTGCTTTGTTTCAGAAATATCAATTTTATAAAGATTACTTGAGTGTTGGATACTCTGATAAATTTGTTAAAAGTATTTTATTTAATAGTAATATTTGTAAGGATGTAAAGGTTAAAGAAAAATATGATTTTATTTCTTTGCCATTTAAATTGTCTTCTTATAAAATTGTGTGTAGAAATAGTATATTGTTTGGAAATAAGAAAATTGCTTGGAAAAGGGGTGTTACATTGAATAATTTATTAAATAATACAAAAGAAGTTTTTGATAGAAAGACTATTTCTGGTGTAGTATATTTTATTCCTTGTTTATTTTGTAAGAAGGTTTACATAGGTCAGAGTAGTTTGAGTTTAAATGAAAGAATAAAGGTTCATAAAAGTAGAGTTAAAAATAGATATTTTAGTTCTGCTTTGTATGTCCATGAAAAAGATACAGGCCATACTATTGATTTTGATGAAGCTAAGATTGTCTTCTTTGAGAGAAATGAAATCAAAAGAAGAATTAAAGAGTCTTTATTATTGAAAATTTATTATTCTGAAGCAATTACCTTATTTAAGAGTTCTTTTAATATTAAGGGTGGATGGGAAGTGAATGGATTTGTGGGTAGTTTTTAATATTATATATATTGTGTGGATTTTGTAGTTCTTTACACTTGAGAAGTCTGCTTGTAGCAGTGAAACCTTAGGTTGTGTTTTTATATTATTTTTATGCTGGTCTGGTTTAATTTTGGATTTGGGGTAGTTTTGATTTTATATTGACTAGTTTAGCTTTATGCTTGTAATGTTTATATATATATATATATATATATATATATAAACATTATATATATATATATATAAGTATACTGACAATTTATATATATATATATATATATATATATATCACATAAATTGTCAGTATACTTTTCTATATTATTTTAATTGCAGTTGTACATGATCTAAAACAGTGACAGAGAGATAAATATTAAAGCAAAAGATTTTTGCATAGCTCACATTTTTCTCATATTTTTAAAAATCTCATAATCTTTAGCACACAATTATTAAATTATTTGAATTGAAAAAAAAGTTTATCTTTAAAACTTATATACTCTTATTATTATCTGCATAAAAATTCATTTTAGAAAACGAAGCTTTACAGTAGTTTCTTGTACAAAATGTTGAGAACATTTTCTTTGTGCAAATTTACAATAATAGTAAAATAATAATACAAACATATATTTGTGTAGAAAAGTTTATCATAAATAATATTCTTAATAGAAAGATTAAAAAAAGAAGTTAGCTTAATCTATTTAATAAAAGGATTTGAATGCCAGTTCCTACTTCTATTTTTTAATATTTTGATTATCAATATTATACTGACAATTCCTAGATGCTCTCATTATTGGTCATAATCAATTCAATGAAGAGTAAAAACTTTTTTAACCTTTAATGCAATTGCTGTAATTCATAGTACTTTTTTCTTATCATTCCAAAGCTTTCTTATCTCAAATATTTACTCACATTTTTATTTCTACATTTTTTATAATCTTTAGAAATTCAGTTTATGATTTAGTTGTCTATACATTTTTATATTTTTAATTCCAGCTTTATACTAATACTTTAATTATTTATTTTATGTTAGGGATGTGAATTTATTTTTTTATTTGTGAATTTTGCTTTTCTCTCTCATTGATAATAGTAATATACATTTCTCTATACCAGCAGTTTTCAGCCTGTGGGTCACAACCTCTTTGAGGGTCGAACAACCCTTTCCCAGGGGTCATCACAAACACTGGAAAATAGATATTTTTAATCCATAACAGTAGCCATATTAAAGGTTGGAGGTCACCACAACATAAGGAACTGTATTGAAAGATCACGATATATTAGAAAGGTTGAGAGCCACTGCTCTATATTATGCCTTGTTTGAAGTTTCTATTTTATTCTTCGGTTAAGAAACCAAGTTTTAAATCCATAAGTAATGACATATAAAACAATTTATTAGCAGCATAATGCTATAAAAACTCTAAAATGATTCTATTCTAAAAGTAATTTAATCCATCATAATTTTATTTGTAACCCACAAAAGTATTTCTGCTTATTAATTAACTTCTTTATTCATTATTGTTAAACTTTATTTTGATATTTTAAAAAGTTTTGGAACATTAATACTTTAATAATTTATCATTATTTCTAGTTTTGTTTTCATCCGACAGTTATTGTAACATTTTCTGAAGTTCAATACCATTTTCAAAAACAAAACAAAAAAAAAAAAAAACAACAACACATCACCTGCTAATTCTGTATTTACTTTTTTTAGTTTCTTGGTTTTTTATTTTAAGTTCCAAAATCCTGAAAAACTTATGCAAAATTTTTAGAAAGGTAAAAAAAATCCTGTCATACATTCTTATCAATGTTAATATTCTTAAATTTTAATTTTTGTTGCATTAGTTTGATGTATATAATTAAGAACTTATATCATTTCAACTCTGTTTCAATCACTTCAGAAAATATTATAAATTTAATTTTTTTTTTGTAATCTACAAACAATGCAAATAGAAATTTATGTACAGTATTGTGTTCTTATAAAATAATCCATTTTACAATATTTAATTTAATTTAAATCTAAACATTTTTATTTTTCTTTGTTAACATTCTTAAATCTCAATATTACTATTGAATATTTTCCCTCATCTGAAAGAACATCATCATTTGGAAGATAATTTTTTATTATGTCTTTTTAAAAAAAAATACCTTTAACGACTCCTCACCACCTTCAGCCTTTCTATATGTAATTGCGTGTTTTATATCTTCATCAGAAATACTTCAAAAATGTACCTATTAAATGGCTATTTTTTCATTTATTATTATAGCGTTTTTTGGGATAATTCTGTCAAAGCTTCGTGCTGTTATTTGAAAAGTTTGTTAATTATGCATAGCTGAAATCACTAAGTTTCTTCAATATAAAAGTAATGCCAATATTTTTAAGACGTGCTTTTTAACTTTACTAACAAAAAGCAACAATTATATACATTTTCACAATAATTATTTACATATAAATTTTAAATTACAGATATTCATACTTATTTATATATACTTCTTTGATTTTTATATTATTTGCATAATTTACATTGAGATAGACAATTACTTGACTTAATCTTTTCCGTTATATTTTTGGGGATGTATCTGATACAGTTATTAAGGTATTTATTCCAATCACTGTCAAGTTTTTTTTAACCAATTATATTTTTTATTATCAAAAATCATTTCATATCTTATTGACCATATAGATTTTAGAACATATAGCAAGGCCTACGGATTAAATCTTTTAATATTTTTTTTTTTTAAATTTAAACATGGACACGAAATACTTTGAATATTAAGAGTTTAAATACTACACATTCTTCAAACAAGTGAAAAAAAGATTTCATCTTTCAACTTACAAAAATACATGAAGGCTCCAAATTAATTTTTATCAACTTTCGTTTGTGAGAAAACCATTTAAAAATTTGAAGCAGAATTTGATATATGATTGTGGACTATATATTCAGTGAAGATTCTTAATAATATTAATCATTGACACTTCTGAACAAATGTACTTAACAGTATTTATTAGTTTTTTTTTAAAATCATTATAGTTAATATTAATCAAACTATTTAGGTTGAAGTCATTTTGTGATATTTATATGCTATAAATAAGTCATCATAAAATGATCTTCTGACTTTTAATTTTTATATACAATACTTATAATTTTGGATAAATAAGATTGAAGCGACCTTGACTAATTGGTAATTATAATATTTAAATTGATAATATGTGTGAAGATTTTTTTCCAAATATAGTTCTTTGCTATCCTAATTCAATTTATTTATCTTTATATTAAAAATGCTCATCCAGGGTGTGTAATAACTTAGGACTCCTATAACAATGGCATTACAAATTTTTGTCTAGTAATTTCATACAGCTTAACTAATGAGAAAGTTTTAACTTTTTTAATTGATTTTATCAAATACCAACTTGTTTAAGTATTGATTTATACTGGTTGTTTTCCACATAAAGTGGGATTCCTAAAACAATGATGGGCTTGCTGCTGGTATAATATAGTACTTTTCTGCATGTAGCTGGTTGCCAAGTTACAGATTTTAATGGTTGTACAGAAGTTCCTGTTTTTCTTTGATAACTAATTAGAATATTCATCATAATTTGAATATTATAAAGATTCTGAAAAAAATATTATTATATCTTCATACCTAAATGAGGAATATGAGCACCTGATACCTAGTTTTTAATATCTTTGACCATTTTATTTATATATACTGCAAAGAACAGCTAATGATGATTCTTATGGTATTCCTTTATCTGGAGTAAAAATTCTAAATATCTTGTAAAGTTGTTATTTGAGATGTTACTATTTTTAATATAATTGTCTATTGCCTGAACTGTATATCTATGTTCCAGTAACAATTGCTTTAGGAATTGAAATAAGTATGTTCATTTTACCAAATCAAAAGCTGATTTAAATTCAATTTGCATTGCAAAATATTTTATGAATTTTAATTCTCTCACATACTTAATTGCTGCTTGAATTTTCAAAAACTCATTCACTACTTTTTTTCATTTTATAACATGATGTGGAGTTGATAGTATTTTTAAATCTATCAACTGATGTAATATTTTAAATAATATTCGACATAATAATTTAGAGTCAATGTCATCAATTGAGATACTCTTACATCTTCTATGATATATATCTGTTTACTTCTTTTTTTACTATACTAAACATTACTATTTTATTAATGTGTGGCCAATCAATTTTTTGCTAACATATCTTATTATAAAACTTTTATATTGCTGATATCAAGACATAAACTAAACGTTTAAATACGTAATGGGTTTACATTATTTCCAAAAGTTTTCATATATAATTTGTTAATCTCCTCTTATATTTCTTCTTCAGTTATGTATTGTTTATGTTCACCTGTAATTGTGCTTTCATAGGTTTTTATTTTATTTTCAATCTTATCAAATTTGATTGTCAGCATTCTAAAATATAATCCATCAATATATAAATCAGATACAAGCTTATTTTGAGTTTCTAGTATTGTAAAATACTTTTTGTATGAGACATTTAAATTTTGGCATAGTTAATTGTTGGTTTTCACATAAATTGTAAGTTAGGGATTCGTTTTTTTTTATTTTTGGTTAGGTTTGCCTGCTGAATTTATTGATATAATTTATCATATTCCTCTTGTAGATTATTAATTAGTTCAGAATTAGGTTTAAAAAGCGAAAATAATAATTGGAGGATTTATCCAAAACCTATTTTTAATTTGATTTTGCGACATAATTTTTTCTTTCCTCTTTCTGAATAATTCCTTTAGTTCTTTTTATATATATATATATCTTATGTCATTTATACAAAGTGGTAGATTTAAACTTATTGTGTAATATGTAATTATAACTAAAGTATTAAATATATGATATACTGTAAATGTAATGTCATGTGTTTGATTTTTTCTTAACTAATATTTGTAAAAACTCTTATCTTCCTTTATCAATTGCAAGTTGTATAATTAAATGGTCAGCAAATCACACCAACGATACATTTATTTTAGCGTTATTTAATTTATGCTCCCAAACAAAAAACAATGAGTGATAAAAATTTACTATTGAAAAAGGATTATGCATTAGTTGGATACATATTTTGTAATGAGATGGTGGACAGCTTTTTCATTTCATACTTTAATTCGATTAGAAGATATTGATTTCTACAATTAATATCAACACCAAATATTATCATACCTGGGTGTTGAAGCAATTTGTTTTGAATATTATGTAGAACATTTAAAATATATTTACTTTTTGCTATGGATTAAATTGTGATCAAATAACGCGATGCTTTTCTTAAAACGAAGAAAACAATTAAATAATTTGTTTGCAAAGTTAAAATCTAAATCCTCTCTAAATCCAAATTAACACTGACTAATACTGTTAATCTTTGAACTGGTCTATTTTTAAGTTTATTTATGGCAATATGGTGTTTAACCAGAGGATTTATTTAAACTGATGTATTAGTATTTATCTTTAATTCAGTGAATATAATTATATCATTTTATGTTCAATTTATAAAGTCAAAAGTTTTACTTACTTTATTTAAACCATTGATTTCTTTGACATTTACTACAATACTTGAGTTTTTAATTATAATTTGTTTATATAACTAGTTTTTAGTTTATCTTTAAAACAATATCTATTATTAATTTATTCTTTATCATTAATTTGTTGAACCATCAATTGACTATTTTGCTCATTTATTGTTTTACTTTGATTTTGACTCAAGGAGTGTTGTTTGCATTCCTGACTTACTAGAACTTAGGTAGCACCTTATTATGATATTATTATTTTGATCTTTTTAATTGGGTGAGTTATTCCCTTATTATTCTATGTTCACTTCCTATTAATTGCGCATCTCATTCAACTAAGTCTCATGTAAAACATATGAGATTTCATATAATAATCAATATAATAAGATTGAAACAAACAACTAATTATATTTACAATTATTTAATTGTCCCCCCAGAATGAAAAGGTCTCAATAAGAGATGAAAGCCATGTTAATAATTAAATAATTATAAATATAATTAGTTGTTTATTTCAATGTTATTTAGATTGATTATTATAGTATTATATAACACCTTTGTGGATAAATAATTTTTATACTGAACATTTTACCATTGTGTGTGTATATATATATAATTAATTAAGTAATTAACCTTATTATTAACCTTTTCAGATGTTTCCTTAATATTTTGTGCTCCAAAATCAATTTCATCACTTTGAGCTTCATATGTTTGAAAAGATTATGGACTATTGTTAAATCTTTCAGTTGTCCCTTCAATGTTTTGTGCTTCAAAATTAATTTCATCAATTTGTATCTCATATGTTTGAGAGACAACCACCCTAGTCCAACTTTTTCCATTATCCCATTATATAAATGATTCAGTCTATTAATTTTATTACACTTTTCAAGTTTCCAACATCAAAATTAACTGTTATGTGTTTCACTTAGTTACATCTAAAAATATAGAATTTCTACATTTTAATATGATGAAAATGGGCATTTTGTCTTTTAAAATTTTATGAGGAATTTGTTCATTTAATATCCTTTTAGTAATCTAAGTATTATTCTCTAGGTATTAGATGGAATTAAAAAAATAGGAGTCATTCGTTTCCATTTTCATGACATCTGAATATCTATTTATTTCAGATCGAAAAAGTTCTTTATTTAAACACGGAGGGGTATGCAGTATTTTTTAATGAACAAGAGGGTTGGAATATTTAGTAACATAATACATTTTAAGTCCTTGTAATTCTTTTATTAGGCTCTCAGCTAATTCTTTCTGTGTGTTTTTTTTTTTTTACAGCTTATAATTTTGATCATTTTGTGGTATTTTATTTTAAAAAAATCATTGTCACTCTGTTGATTATTTTATAATCTATATTTTCAATTCTTTTAACTGAATCATTTTTAATATTTATACATAAATATTCATAGATGAAGATATTAAACTATATATCAGCATTACCACATATTTAACCATCATCAATATATTAAAATATAAAAAATCTCTTCTTGACTTTAAACCATTTTTAATAATCTACAAATTCTTTCCATTTCACAAATAAATTCATTATTTTTATTCACGCTGAACATGTAGGAAGTTTTAGTAGAGTATCTTTGTTTTACCAGTACTTAACATAAAAAAACAAAAACAATCCATTTCAAGCGATCAATCTCACGAGACCAAAATTATTAATTGACCCCCCCCCTCATACCTTAGTATACCATTTTATTTTTTGTCATAATATTATTGATAACTAATTGTAAAAATAACGATTTGCAACAACAACTAACATTGTGAATTTATTATATACAATATATTTTATTAATGATTTTAAAATAAAATTAAAACAACAGATTTTTATTTAGAATAGGTAACTGTTTATTGATGAGAAATCACTCTAAAATACTTATCTTTAAGCCCTTGCTAGGGCCCTCTTTGCAGAACTTTCATTAACACTTAATTGTACAGTTTTGTTCACTTAAATATATATAATATTTAAAATTTCATATGAAACTTTAATAACAATGTATAGGAAATTTTTTTTAATGCATTCAAATTAAGAATTTACAACGGGTCTTCCAAGGATCCTTACGAAGAAGTATATAAAATAATTTTATTAACATTTTAGCAATGATTTGGCATACAATGTATTAATGAAATGTATATACTTTTTGTTAGATTACTCATAATCATATATAACCAAAATACAACAATAAAAGAAATGAGTGAACAAATATGTACAAAATAATAAGTAAATAAATAAATAAATATTCTACCTAAATTTCATTAAAAGAAATCCTCGATACATGATAAATACTGAAAGTGAATTATTTGAAGTCGTATACATACAACAGTCAACTTGTTTTTACGGTAACATCCCCTACGCCGCTCGTAATGTGGGCCCTATATACAGTACTGCTACGGGTATTTCGTAGGGTTATGGCTTGGCCTCTTCAATTGCAAATATTTTTATTAAAAATAAATAAGAATATATAAAGGAAAGATTAGGGTTTTTGTTTTCCGTGTTTAAGCACACATAATTAAGTTTTCTTAAAGGAAGCTTTAACTGGATTGAACTTTTTTCCTATAATCTAAAATAAAAATGACCTCTCTCTGTGTGTGTATGATAGTGTTCCACATTAAAAAGAAACAAAATAGCTACACTTGCGGGAGGCAAAGCTAAAATAAACAATAAAAAATAAAAGTACTGAATACATAACTAACTTATCAAATTTTATGCATTATATAATACATATTCAATGCAGTTATGTTTTGGCTTTTGTAAACATTAATGAAATTGCAAATGACTACAAAATGGATCTAACTTTATGCTAAATCTTTGTTTTAATTGCATTTGCTATGGCTTATTGCTACATTAATAAAAATAAAATCTGAATTATTTAAAACATAACATTTCTTATTTTGATATTTATCCCTTTAATAATTATTTTTACTCTTTACAAGTAAAATTAAAATAGCGTAAGATCACGTGGTATTTACAACATATTGCAAAAGTTGATGTATCATTTTTTTTTTTTATTTATTGTTTACTGGGAGTGTGATAAAGCCCTAACGTTTTATTGGTTTAATATACAGAATATGCTGCATTTAATGAATAGGACTTGTGACATCATAGTCTCATGTCATAATTTTTGCAATCGTCCAAAATGGATTGTTATTATTAATAAATTACAAGTATTAATTTAAGAAACTATCGTTTTGGACGATTTCTCTTCGGTTTGCCAAATAAAATACGTTTAAAGGCGTTTCGAAAATCTGGACTGAAAATGGTATAAATAATAGGATTGAGTAAGGAATTGAAGTAGCCAAGCCACAAAAACACGCTCCACATATAGTCATTAAAATCACATTTGTCTTTGCAAATGGGCCGCAAAAGTGCTACAACAAAAAAGGGCAACCAACATACAACAAATGCACCCGTTATGATGCCTAAAGTTTTGGCAGCTTTTTTCTCTCTTTTTGTTTCAGCTGATTCCAATTTTCTTTTATCCTTTTTAGGTAACATCTCCATTTTGCTGAAATCGCTCATGTGACTTGTTTGACTAGTGGATCCGTTAGTAGAACTGGATTTCTCTGGGCTCGTATTACTGGAAGACACCGTTGTGAACGCAGTAGTCTCAGCTGTAGAGGATGCTGGAGCTCGATAAGCTGACCGCGCGTTATTCCCTACTTTGCGTCTAATTCGAGATCGCGCTGCTTTAAATATTTTCCAATAAACAATCAAGATTACAATAAGCGGTCCATAAAATGCAGCAAAAGTGGAGAAGATTTGGTATGCAATATCCTGACTATATAAACATTGCTTTTCATGAATCATTCTCTTATTGGCATCCGGATCCTTCCATCCAAACAACGGGGCAATTGAAACAATCAATGATATAACCCAAACAAGTAATATCATCACACCAATCCTGGTTGAGTTGCGTTGATGAATGTAATCAACATTGGTTATGGCCCAATACCGATCCAAAGCAATGGCTACCAGATGTAAAATAGAAGCAGTACAACATAGAACATCTAATGTCATCCACATATCACAAACTTCTGGCCCCAATAGCCATGATTTACTAACTTCATAAACTGCACTCAAAGGCATGACTAAAGAGGCCACCATTAAATCAGCCACAGCAAGGGAAAGAATTAAGTAATTGGCTACACTTTGCAAATTTCGTTCCAATAAAATAGCTGCAATCACAAATACATTTCCAATAATTGTAGCCAAAATCAACAATCCAAGAATTGTAGATACTATGATTAATGGTATAAGATCATAAGGTGGGGGTACTTCTGTGTAGGTTTCATTTTCAGGAAAGGTGGTATTTATACTTGATAGGTTGAAATCCGTGTGATTTGTATTAATAGTCTCATTAGTAGAATTCCTATGTCCATTTTCAGTATGCCCGCTGCTTGGAGAAAATGGGAAAAAATCCGCAATGCTAAATAAGATATCATTTGAACTAATCATTCCCCACGAAAGATTTGGCATTGTGTTCTATTAGAAATCAAATCCACTTTATTGAATTGCAATAATATTAACTCACAGTTGAACCAGAGAGCAAACATAATAAGATACACAGTGCACTTAGTGTATTTTAGCATAAACATATATTATATCCAAGTGTTTTTGACAAATAAAACCCAATAAATAAACCATATGGTTTTTTTAGAAAATCTTTTAGGAAGTAATCCAATCATTTAAAACTTGGATAAACTAGGTAAGATTTATGTTCTTCAGATGTAATGTTCTAAGATAAACCAATCTTGATAAGATTTTTCTGAAAAGAGAAAAAATAAATTATGAATGACTATATAATGCATATATTTATTAACGATTATTACAAAAAAATATAATTTATTTACTCTATCTATGTATTAATGTATATCATAACAAAATGAAAAGTATGTTTGCAATCATCAGTAGATTCATTGATATATTTATAATGGAATGAAAATTAATAGTAATTCTTAAATATGAGCAATTACACTCGATTATACATGGAAGAACCATTTGTAATAGAATAAAAAATGAGTACAAATTATTATAAACATTGTATGAATAGTAATGCCCTTTGTAGATATACCTCAAAACCTTCATATAATTATTTTATGGCTGAAGGTAAATGCATATTAAATGAATCTATAACAGAAACCAAATAATTATTGAAAAATTATTTCTACCTGTAAAACTCATTGTACATTGCTTGCAAAGACGTGGTACATAAATACTTTTTTCATAAACTCATGTAAGTTCTATAAAATGATAAACAAATAGTAAGCTTCATAAAAGCCTGTTATCACAAAGATAATCCTGCCATTGGAGGACCATCGGAAACAAGATTGCACGGTCCCAAAATGTACTGATAATTAATTTATTCATATAAATCCTGAAAAAAAAAACTGACATGTGTCTAATTTTGTAGTGATATTTAACTTAAATATAAAAATTATTTATATGGTATTAATGTAATTAACATTAGAACAAATAATAATTTTAACAATTCCAAATCTGAATTCTGTTTCACTTTCAAGTATGAAGACTACCTATGGACGGCAAATAATTAAAATGCAGTGAATGACATCTCCTGTCACTTTATTTGATATAATCTTGGTTCTTCAAATATATGATCTTGTTTTCAATAAATATACACATTTCCTTTCAGTAAAATAATTTTACTTCCCTAATATTATTGTCTGAGCATTGATGTTTTTTTTTATTTTCAAATTAATGTATAGTAATTATCCTTTTCATTTTTGTATTTATATATGCAGGATAACATATATTATACAAATTTGTAACCCCTAAATAGGTATGTATACTTGATATGAAAATTGGGAGTCCTTAGTTTTAATATAGTGTTGAAATTAGTTAATTGTTTTAAAAATTAGAAGAGAATCCATACTAGTATTTATGTGAAATGAGAAATATTTATGATATAAAAGTTACATTGCCAATTCATTTTGCATATATAAATATCTCACTGTATCTATTTTATTCCATGTTGATTATCAAAACATAAAAGTAAGATAACAATTACTGCTAAAAGTCTATGTTTTAAGATTAACATTATTATTTTATTGAAAATTATCATTAACAGGAATATATTTCATGACAACGTAGGTAACCATAAATCTAAATGAAGGAGTGAATTATTGAACAAAACAAATCTGTATAGTGTTTGTTTAATTTAGAGAAAATGATATTATGAAATATTCAAATTATGGTGTATTCCGTGATGCTGTTCAGATGTGAAAGTTATGAACTGAAAAAATAGCTAAGTTTTATTACTAGTGAAGTTTTACATCAGCAAAAATGCAAACAAACAACAATAAATAACTGAATATCTTTATCAGAATTCCAGAACTTGAAGCATAAGTTATTATATTCAAATAATTACATTATGGCACGATCATGAGGTGAACTAATTTAACAGGAAAATGCACATTTACAAAAAAAATAAAATAAAATAAGAGACCAACAAAAATTTGTATGTATTAACTTCAACATCAGTAGAATGCATGTGATTTTGAGAAGCACAAAATGCCATTTAATTTATAACATATTCTTGGAAATTGATAATTTTGTAATCTATATAATCAATATAACATTGACCTTGCGTAATCATTACGTGTTGTAATATTGCAATAATTTTCAATTATATAAAGAAAAGGCTTATAACATTAAAACTAATTTATTCAGTGAATTTTGAGTATTTTTTAAATGTTTGTATTTCAATATTAAATTTAAATATAATAGAAAAAAAAAATTTAACTTTGGTATTTCTTTTTAAATGCTATTACCGATGACATTATGAATGGCATTTAATGGGATTGACTTGTAATTCTGAATGGCTTCTATCCTTGAATTGTTACACATCGGCTGTATTCATCGCTAGAAAACTTTTAGGCATTGTAATGTGTATAAAAACTAGAGGTATTTTTTTTTTTTCAGAACAATGATACTTTACAGATTAGATTAGATGACATATTATTAAAAAAAGTCAATATTATCCAGCAATATATGATTTTTGAAAAAATAATAGATTGATACACTCTTTGAATAAAATGATAATTGATTCAATTAGTTTTTATTATAATATATTGGAAAAAAAAATGAAGTAATCAATACACAGTTTTTATTTCAAAGCTGTCACTCATTGGAATTTTGAAATGACATTTTAAAGATAATCATATTATTAAAACATTGAATTAATATAAAAAAGTATGGGGTCTAAATATCATTAAATCGATTCTAGAATCATTAAAACGACAAGTTTTTACAAATTTTCTCTTAATAAATATTTTAAAGATGAATATAATTTTGTTTCCAGGGTTATATTATTGGATTGAAGAACCATCCTTTACATCAGGAGGAATCTGTTAAGTAAAAATCACATCTACAATTATTTAGAACTCCTAGTTCAAATATATAATTATTCTGTAGATGAATATTATATTGAATAAAGAAGTAAACGATATTTAACCAATGATATAAGATAAGATAAAATAATTTATGAATCGGATCATAGTAAAATTTATCGTTCTTCTAAAGATATTCAGAGTAAGCTATTTGATTACAGGAATCAATTTAAATATGTCTAGATGCAATAAAAATAAAAATCGTTTGTGTGAATTGAAATAAAGTATGTTTAAAAATCAAATTTGTGTAAATTAATTTTTGTAATTGACTAAAAGAAATATGGAGATGGCAAGATGGCTATTTTAAAAAATAGAATAGTTTAATTAGTTGATGAAGTAAAACAATAAGTCAAATCATGGTTCACATAAACATTATTAAAAAGTTGATTTAAAAAATAACATTCCATTCTTTTCTGAATAATATAATAAAGTGAAAATAAATGAATAATAGGAAAATGTAATAGTAATCTTTCAAGCAATTAAATAAATCCAATTTTCTTTTAACCCCATAACAAAGCTTATTATATTTGAAATTCAATCAATCTTACTGTTTTTTTCCTGACTAGCTGTCTTGTTTCCAGCTAATATATACATAATCTTTTCCCAGTGGTAATATTATGTAATAATTAGATTAACAAGTCAGCACTGGTTTATTGAGCACTAAAATATTCTTAACCCAAAGCACAAGATAAAACTTTAGTTGTGAAGTCTGCTGGTCAATCAAAACTGTCAGGGTTGATTGAGTATAAAAAATAAACTTTGTTATAATGATAAAAGAAAGATGGATTTATTAATGTTTTATAACTTTATCAATGCACAAAGAAGATATAAGATGAGGTGAAGAATATAATTTTTCAATTACTGTTAAAAAGATTAAAGGGTTAAAAGAATTAAGTCTGAAAAAGCTAATCATTTTAATATTTCTTGATATAGTAAAAAAAAATAGTCTTTGTATGTTGAAATAAACTATGTTTAAAAATCAAATGTTTGTAAATTAATTATTTTTTAATTATTTTTTGTAATTGACAAAAATAAATATATAGTTGGCAACATGACTTAAAAAATTAGAGTGGTTGAATTTGATTGATGAAATAAAGCAAATTTGGAGCCACTTCATAATTTTTCTGATGTCTATAAATCTTTATTTGAAATAGAATATAGAGAAGTAAAATGAAATTAGCTCTTAAGCAAAATTATTTAAATTTGAATATACATATATAATCTTAAAAATAATCAATTTAAAACAAAATTGAAACAGACAACTCACTATAAATAAAAAAAAATGGTAGTGTTTTGTTATATCATGTCAGCCACTTGACAGCACTATTTCTAGCTAAATAACTAGAAATATGCCATTTGGCCCAGCCAAGCAGATAGCCTTCCATCTACAATAAAACACAGAAAATGTCCATTTACTTGGCTGCTGGCTACCACTGTGGTTTTTATTCTATGCTAAAAGCACATAAAATATCTTCATTGACTGCTATAGTTGCTTGTGTTACACACTTTACCATAATGCTGGCTTGTATATTTTCACTACAGTATCATGTGAGGGTGTATTGACTGCATCATGTCTAAATAATTTAACTTTTCAGATTCACCTTTTTTTTTTCATGTGAACTGACCTACTTGTACCTTTTAACAGTTTTAACAATGTCATCGCTGTTCCATCAGGACTGTAACCCTCACAAATTGGATTTTAGGATGCAGCACAACACTATTTCAAAAATCCCGATGAAAGTAACATATCACAAGAAGTCATCCGAGACAAGGAAGATGGCTGTTTCAAACTCTGAAAATTGCCAATTGCCAGACACTAGTCGGATTTCATTTTAATAGTTTGTTATAATTATTAACTTTAGTGGGTAAATTGCAATATAATTTACCCCCCCCCCCTAATGCAGTGTCTGTTAGTGGGTGGGTAAAATTTAATTTAATTTTTTATTAAAAAAGTACCCAACTTTTCCGATCCACAAAAAAAATAAAAAAAACCTAAAGAAGCTCCTGTCTGATTATTTACTATCCAAATTAGTCTCTGCTATATTTACTATTATTTGTTATTAAAAAAGCAACATTTTATATATATACACACAAAAAAATGCCACTCTGATTAATTACTGTCCCAAAAAGGTCAAAGTCAGCTTATTTGCTATTCGAAAGTAATGTAAATTTTTATCGACACACACCCATAAAAAAAGCCAGTCTGTGATTAATTATTGTCCCAAAAAGTCGGCTTACATTTTTATATTTTGTTTGAATTCTTTAATTTTATGAAAATCGTAGTTCTATTGCTGTCCCGAAAAAAACGTTATATCAATGTGCTTTTGCTTAGAATCAACGCCATCAAGCAGCTGACACTATAGATAAACATTTAATATATCGTTTTCATTTCTTAATGGAACCTTTTCAAGATATTTTTTACACTATCACATAATCAATTATCCTGCAGGAACACCCCCTCCTCAGTGGGCATTATTTAAACGACATTACAATAAATAAAATTATTAAAATACATACATTAAATATAATTAGTAAAATACATATATGTACATAAAATGTTCAAACTTATTACAATCATTTTGTTTTTTCATAATATATATATATATAATCTAAAAAACAAAAAACAACAATAATCATTCCTTCCTTTTATATTTAAAATTATAACTCTAAAAAATGTTATAAAACTTTGTATATTCAAGAAAATTTAAACAAATGTGTAAACATGGCTAAAGGTCTAGCACCATTAGGGGAAAATGAGCATTGTTAGATTACTGGAAAACTTTAGAGTTATAATTTTAAAGGTAAAAGGAAAGGATTGTTAATATTGGGTTTTTTTTTTAAAAAAAAAATTATTTGTACATATATATTCTGAGAAAAAAAAGGATTGTAACAAGTTTAATAATTTTTATGTACACATATATATATATTACTAATTATATTTAATGTATGTATTTTAATAATTATATTTATGAAAATGTAACGTAAATAATGTCTATTGGGGGAGGGGTTCTATAGGGCAATTGGTCATGCGATTATGTAAAAAGAAACGTTTTGAAAAGGTTTATTTAAAGAATTAATGCTAGGCTGATGTATTAAATATTTTTTTTATTTATAGTGAATTGTCTATTTCAATTTTGCTTTAAATTTATTATTTTCAATTTTATATATAGAAGGCAACATTATAGATAAATTTTAACATTAGAATTTGATCACTGAAACTATATAATCTTTAATAAAACTTAAAGTCTATAAATTTGATTGCAGAATGTAATAATTTCTAATTCTAACAAAAAATAGTTAAGATTAAATTATTTTGATACGAAACAACCGCTGGTTAAGAATATGGCATTTTTAAATTAAATTTATATTAAAGAAAGTTTATTGCGTTGATTAAAAATAGATGTATCTGGGAAGTTTATTCATATTATACAATTGCTTTAAGTCATTGGTCAATCTAAGGTAAAAAGTATTGTAATCAAATATTATAAAAGTATTTGATCATTTTTTGTTTTTCATCTAATTATTAAAGAAAACAATTTTTGTAGCATCTAACTTTTAAGATTTACTATATAGTTGAAATAAAACAGATTTAAATAATTTACTGTAGGCAAAGGCGTCTTTAATGTTCTCCATGAATAAAAATCCCACAAAAAAGGATCAGTTCAGGATAATAGTCAATAGTGATGGTCATATATTATGAATAATTGTTATTACTAACTTTGTATTAGAGTTTTATAACACTCAGCTTTGAGATAGTTTATAAATAGTTTTATAACCAAGAATCAAATAGTAACTTTACTTAATTTGTTAAATAGTAAGCAGTTACTTGGTAAAACAACAACAACAACAACAACATAAAAATATAACGTTCGTTTTTAAATTTCTGCAAGCAGTGTATAAATATTTCACTAATTAAAGTTTAAAAAAATCTTATATGATTTTTATACATTGATAAAAAATTTACATCATGTTTTCATATGAATGGTAAGCAACTTCATAAGTATCAGTTCGATTTCAATTTGCCTTGTTAATTGCTTAGAATCATGAGGCCTCAAAACATTAGAACTGAAACTTTTATCATTGATATATTTCTTTAACTATCAAACACTATCTTTACTGCAATTGCTAAACAATAGGAAATCAACCAGATTTATAACAATAAAAAGAAAAGAAAAGACTGTGTGGAATATTGCTATCCATTATAAAAAAGATACTTAAAATGATTTGGTTTAGGAGATTACTTGAGATATTTATGAATGGCTTTCAAAGACTCAATATAGGTTTAGAAAAAAAAATGTTTCAATTAACTAAACAGACATAACAATGTGTAAAATAAGTCATTATACAGTAAAATTTATTTATTTTGTTATTTTGTAGCTAATTGTAAAATTTATTTATTTTATGAGACTTTACCATGATTTCTCTTTTCTTCCAATGAAAACAAAACAAAAAAAAATATTACTCTTTGATGGAATCTGTGGCATTGATTAAAAAAAAAGATACCAAACAAGAATATATAAAGTCCATTTTTGAATACCCTTTTTATAATAGTAGTTCTCTTTTATATATAAATTATAGACAATTTTACGAACCTTTCAATAAACAATGTACAACTCCAAGTTTTAACTAAAATCTCTTAACACATACATACAAAAGAAAGAATTCATTTAACTGATTTCTATTTTTATAAAATCAATAGACAATTTAATAGTATTTTTAATATTACAAATGAAATTTAAATTAATTTAAGTTTAATAATTAATATTTTTAATATTCTGCCAATAATGGAAAACAAATCTTCAGCCATTTTGAGTTTGGATAATTGTCTACTTGGAAAATTATGAATTAAATTCAAAATTTAGATAGATTTTAGAAAGAAAGTCATATTTTGATATTGATTAGAAGATCAGAAAATAAAAAAAAATATTTAAATATATCTTAGAAAAAATTTAAAATATGATGGCAAGTCAAAAAGTAAATCTTTTAGCTTTCTACAAGCAGATTTTGTTATTTACGTATTAGATCATAACATAATAGATTTTCTGAAAACTTAATTTATAAAAAATTTAAATTGTCTAAGATATAGATTTCATTTATTTATAAAATTATTTCAATGATACTCTGAAAAAAATGAATTATTGATTGCCTCTATTGGAAAGATATGAATAAAGGTAGAATATAACTAAAAGCTACAATTACTTTAGATGTTGTAAAAAGTAAATTTTCTATTTTAAGAACAGCAACTCAAGATGCGAACCAAAAAATTGAAACCTGAGCATATGATATTGAGGTTTGTACAGTCTGTAAAAAATAACTTTACTTTTTTTGTATTTTATCTTTCTTCCATTTATTATATCTAGCATTTGATTAAACAATGTTCCTTTATTAAAATGGCTGCTAATAAATTTATTTCCTACTAGGTTTTAAATAGTAAAGTAGGCATGTTTATCAAACACCAAAATGCTGTTGCTACGCTTAAAAAAATTAAAAATACTGCCACTTTTGAATCTTAGTTTTTAATAGATTCATCTAATTTAGATGTACATTGAATAATAAAAAACATCACTTTTCTTATATGGAGATTAAATATTGACAATTTATTAATATAATAAAAGTATTTCATATAAATTTTATTCTGCTATATTCTGAAATTCTATAGTAAAATATAATGTCTAAGTTTTCTCAGCAAAGGAAGAAATATAATATTTAATCTATTATTGAAAAAGCTTATCATTAATTAATAGGTATACACAGATTGCATAAAGATTAACTCTATAAAAAGTGTTTATGGTAAAATTGATAATGTTATATATAAAAATCGTATATCTTATTTATTTCGTTTAGATTATTGCAAAGAAACATTGAAGATGTGCGATATAGATTGATTTGTTTTTGGAGGGGAGACATATATGTTGAGAATAGAATACCTGGAAAATTACTATCAATGAAGCGTTAATCTTTTCCAAAACTGTAAGCTCTAAAAACGTTAAATACAGAAGTTACACTTAAATAATTACACTTAAATAATGAAAATGCTTTTAAATGCATGCATTTAATGTTAAAGATTGATTTCACAATCTGCCAAAATTTTAGTTTTTTTAATAAATTCATTTCTTTACATTTTTTTCTTTAAGTAGTTAGAGCGTTTTGTGCTTGTGCTTACCAATTTATAAATATGTAAATGAGGCAAAGATTACCAAATTCCATCTAGATGTGAAATAAATAAATCGACGTACCCCCCTCCCTGAAGTTAATAATGCTAAAGTTATCAAATGTTTGGCATATTTAAAATATCTTAAATATTTAATTTACTCTGTTCTTTAGATTTGAAAACATAGTCTGGTGGATTCTGTAAAAAAATTAGTTTTAATTGCATCAAAAAGCATAAAAGAAATAATTATTAACTCCATTTTTGTTTAGTTTGCTAAAGGTAACTTGGGGAATTGTTTTCTATGTCTTAACTATTTTAACTGGATACAGTTTGATCATAACTGATTTTAGTTCATATACATTTAATCACTCTATAAAGTTATTATATATATACATATACGTTGAAACGAAGATTTTCAAGGGTTGCATATATAAAATACATATTTTGCAGGTAGCGCCTCTACAACCGTCTTTCTACCTTTTATCACTCAGTGGATGACTTGTGTGATCAAGTCGAAACGTCTGAATGTTAATATTTAAAAAAAATTAACACGGATGAACCCCTAAAATATGTATTATATATATATGTTTACTCAGTAATAATTAGAGCTCTATCTAGCTATATATTCTGATTGCCATTTTTCTGGTATTAAAATACCCTCATAAGGCATGATTGGAAAGATTAATGGAACATCACTTCTTGATATGTATGCATTGTAACTAATACTTATTTTTTAAAAATTTCCCTATTCTCTATTTCATTTTACCTAATCATTGTTTGGGGATCTCCATTTCATTTTTTACAAAAAAAAACGTTATTGAGAGTCAGGTAAGTGAGCAGTCCATGCTGTTCTCATCACAGCACCAATCTCCTGTTTAGCTTTTCTATTTTTTTTTTTACTTTGCATTGCATAACTAGGTTTAGAATTCAAATATTTATTAAAAGAATGGATGGTGTTTAATTATCATTGAATATTAATCATTTATATTTCTCTTAGATATCAAAATAATTTTCTAAGTATAAAGCTTCAGAAAACCGATGGAATCTCAACATATTATTAATAATAGAGACATAAACTTATAAATGTAGTCATAGAACAAAGATTTTTCAATATATGATTCACTAGGTCAAATATAATTGTTTTGTTACCATTTGTATGAAGAATGTTAAGAATTATGTTGGTGCATTCATCTAACATATGTATAATGTGGAATTGAACATGGATCAAATATTTTTCCCCCATAAAGTATAGACTTTTTCTTTCAGTTAATCATTCATAGTCCAAAATAAATAACTAACATTGGCTAGCAAATGGGTATATAGATATGTTTAGCTACTTAATAAAACGAGAATAAAAAATCGCCAAATTTTCATCCATTAAAAATTGGAATCTCTTATAAGTACAGTACTAACTTCTTTTTTATTGTTTTCATGAGAGATTTTTGGAGAAGACATTGTTATACATTGGATTATTTATTGAAAAACTTTTTTATATATAGTTTTTCTTTTTCTATAAAATATGTCATCTACTATTTATATAATCCTTTTTTTGTAATATGATTTGTTTTTTAGCTGTTTTAATATGTTTAGAAATTGATTTTATATTTTTATGAAATCCTTGTGAATTGTATTGGTTGTTTAAACATATTCACTAAATTGTGCATTTGATTGCGAATAAATTTCAGCTTTATAATCAAACAAACCATATTTATAATAAAATTCAAAATTTTGATTTGGCTACAATAGTATGGGGGATCCAATTGTTTTGAGACTTTATATTAACTTACAAGTGAAGGTTATTCATTAAAATAGACATATAATGAGGGCATGGCCTATAAATTTTATATATGCAAATATAAAATTCAGGAATCAGATTTACTACATTTATTTCTCTGATAACTGATAATTTTACTTGCATATACAGATAAGTTGCCTTATTTTTGCTGTTTAGCTTGACTCACCAAACATATAAGCTTTTGAATTTTGCATGATTTGCTAAACAGCGATTATGCTTATGAATATAAATATACATTAAATAACATAACATAGAAATTTACATAACATTACAATATTAATAAAAAAACCCAACTTTACTAAAATTCTTCCAACAACCATGGTTAGTATATTAACAAAGAGATATTTTCAAGTGAAATTTAGTAAAAAAAACCAAAAACATGTTTTTTAGTTAGTATTGCAATATTATACTAATTTCTATTTTATTTATAATTACTAATTATGGCGTTAGGCAGTATTTAATTAAATAACATATATTATTCTGAAAAACAGTTTAATTCTTAAAAGATAAAATATTGTATATGATGTAATTTAATATTTTAATGGAGATTAAAATAAAACAATCATTATGATATTTAACGTTAATAATATTAAATCACATAAAGGTAGTTATTATGACAAATTTACATTTCTAAAAAAATGAAATACTCTAAAAGAAATTTTCTTGTCAAAACCAGAACAAATATGACTTTAAATTAATCCAATATAACTTCCGTAGTATTATTCTAATTATTTGACATGGATAATAAGATCACAGCTTATATATGCATATTTTACTATATTGATATAAACAAACATATTTTGATCTACCCACATATACAGATATATTAAAGCTATTTAGCAATAAAATTTAAACGTGTTACTTCTGTTGTAAAAAACAAAATAAGAAAAAGAAAGCTATCTTTATTATCGTATTATGTTTTCAGTCAGAAAAAGTAAAGTCGAATGATTATAATCTTTAAAGCTTTTTATTAAATTTTAAATCTTAAAATTTTAAAATATTTAATAAGCTTTTTTTTTAATAATAAAAAAGTCAATTATTCGTTTAAAGATAAAAAAAAAACCTTCTTGAAGATATTACTGATAATAATAATAACAATGTGGTAGATTATAATATTCTTTATAGATGTAATAAACCCCTCCATACTTCCCCATTCTTTTTAAATTCATATAAATAAAGATATAATAAAAGACAAATGACCCCCAAGATGCATTTCGTGCTGAACCAGCACTCATCAGTTATCCCAGGTCACTATCTCTCATATATATATATATATATATTTATTATATGCAAAATATTTATCTAGAGTAAATTGTTACATTTTCATTTACCATTGTCAAACTTCCTCCACTCACAACTTTGACGCCATCCATTTCAGATAAATACACTAATGATTATTACTAATCATTGTCGAAATTAGAGATTATCTCTAGCACAGATATAAACCTTAAACCTCAGTTAAAAATAAATATATCTGATTTTTTTAAATTTACACACATGGAGTTATTAATTATTGGATCACGGTCGATCTTTATCACATCTGGAATTTGGACTTTTATAAACTCTGAACAATAAACCATTTGATGATGATGATGATGATGATAATAATAATAATAATAATAATAATAATAATAATAATAATAATAATAATAATAATAATAATAATAATAATAAACATGTAAATAAATAAAGAATAATTCATTAAACAGAAATGGGATTGAATTAGATATATCGGTAGAAGAGACAATAAATCGACAAAGTCTTAATCGGATCCCAAGACGAAAAAAACGGGTGACAGTAGGGAGATGAAATAAGAAAGTTTACTAGAGTGTTGTAGAGAAAAGATGCTAGAAATTGAAGAAACTGGATTAAACTTGCAGAGATCTTAATCCTATAATGAACAGATAATGATTGAAAACGATGACATTTTAAACAAAGTAAAGTCTTCTTATAGAATAGTTTTTTTTTTAAAAAACAAAAAAACAAAATTTATTAAACCAAATAAATTAATACATAATATTGTATAAAAAAAAAAAACAATATGCGAATTAAAGTTCTATAAGTAGAAATTGATCTTCAAATGTCAATAAGATCCCAAGTGCTATTAAATAAATATTGTGATGATATTCTATTGTCTCTTGCTTTTATCATTCTGATTTTTCTAATTATTATCTTCAAAGGATCTGTACAATTAGAATTAAAGATAATATCACATCGAGTTAGCCATAAACTATATATTAAAAAAGTGACACTTCTAATATCAGCAAAAACTCCTGATTTAATTGCTTGTGTCAATATATGTATCAAAGAGCCTTTATGTTTATAAATAAAGCTAATAAAATATCTACAAACTTGCAAATAACTGCATTCACCAAAAATGTGTTCAATCGTGTCTTCATCTCTGCAACATAAACCACATAGACCATCAATTGAAGTAAATCCACGGTTTCTTGTTAAAAAACTACAAGTGGGTAGTTCATTTAAATTTATTTTTATCAGGAAATCAAAATATTTTGGCTCCAGACCCCATCATCTGAACTTTTTCAGCAGATTAAATGTTGTCAAGTTAAGACTTGAATTAATAGGCACTATTGCTTCATTAATGAGATAATAAGTCTCCCAGTATTGAACTTTTTGTGATTTAGATGGATTAGGAATTAGGTTCATTTTTTAAATTTCAAATAATAACTCAGCCCACCAGCAATTCATTGTTGGAGGTGGGGTATCAGTAGGATCAACATCAACTAAATAACATTCTTGCGGGATAAAATGATTCAGTCTCAAAAATAAGTTGAAGGCCCGCTGGAGTCTAAACATTTTCAGTGAATGCAGCCCAAGACCACTTAGTCTTGTAGGCATGTGCATCTTTCTGAGGCTAATTGCTACAGTCTTCCCCCCCCCCACCATAGTAGCTTAGAACAAATTGAATTGATACCATGAATGAATTTAGCTGTAAATTTAATAAAAGGCATGAAATAAGTAATTCTTGGAAATAACAACATGTTCAAAAGAGCAGTCTTGGAATAAAGAGACATATATACTTTCTGTAGAGAACCAACTATTCTGTTAGTTACTAATATGATTGAATTTTGGACCTCTCTCCTCATTGGAGCTGAGAGAGATTAAAAGCAAATCCAAGAAATTTCTGCGGTTTAGCTGTGAAGGGTGAGGGAATGTTTTTTCCAGGGAATAGTCTCCATGCTGCTGATTTTTCAAGGTTGAAACTAAGCCTCGAATCTTCTGAAAAAGAGGACATAAGCTTCATGAAAACTGGAATGTACTTATGAGAAGGCATGAATATGGCTATATCATCCATGTATGCAATTAGATGAATTTCTTTATTAATGTAAGGAATGAAGATTCCAGGAATATTTTTCTCTATAGATTTCAAGAAAGAATTAACATATAAAATAAATAAAAATGCACTTAAAGGAGAGCCATGAGGAATAGATTTAGTAGGAATGAAAAATTCCATTAATTATCCCTTTTAAAGATATAGCAATTTTCCTATTAGAAAGTAGATTAAAAATTATGTTAATAATCCCAGGATTAATATCCATGTCAGCAAGCAACTGAACCAAGTGTGGAATCCTGACAGAATCAAATGCAGCTGCAATATCCAGCTGGACAACAATGGGTTTTGATTTTCTATTCCTTCTGATATGTTCAACAATTAATTTGAAAAGGCTAATCACTTCTAATGTTGAAGCCCCTTTTTTTACAAATTGACAGCTAGATATTTGTAACAGAATCTTATCCAGGATTTTATCCTTAATTATAGATTCAATAATCTTTATTAACAGAGGAGTCATTGAAATAGGCCACAGATTTCCAAGAGGGGAAGGTATAATTTTCTTCTTGAGAAAAGGTACCATGGCAATAGGATATAGATCATCAATTAACCATGAACCTGCAGCAAGATAATTAATCATATTACAGATAATTGGTATAGAAAAGGCTTCAAGATGCTTTAGTATAAATTTTGGAATACCATGTAGACCAGGATGAGTACTATCAGGTATTGATGTAAGTTTAGAATAGTTTTGAATAATTTATTTTAATGTTTTTCAGTTTGGGGGCAAATATTGGATATTGAAACATAAAAAAAAAATAATTGCCTAATATTATTTAGTTGTGTTGAAATACTAAATAATATATTAAAATGTCAGTGTACTTTAATATAAAAAGCATTTAACTCAATGACTTCCGTCTGGATTCTTATGATTATTATTTAATTACCCATTTTTTAAATCATCGTTGTAGCAAAGTATTTATTAAATATCAATGCTGTAAATACTGGAATGATATTTATCTTAGGATTATTTCTAGATAACATAGATAGTATCTTGTTTTAAAGAATCAAAAAATAATATAGCAATATTTTTTGTTATAATCCAATAAACTTTCACCTGATTTCATCATATGATTTTCAGCTTACATATTGTTGTTATATCAGTATTTTTTAACACTTCTATGACACTGTAAGCTGTAATTAGTGATATTTGTTGTTATTGTGCAATTTATTTATACATTCCTCATATCATCTTCATCATATTCAAATTGTCCACCAGGTAATAACTTAGACTATATTATCTTACTATGCCTGCATTTTGAAAATACTGTTCACTTTTCAGGTGAGTTATAGTTATCAAATATCTGAATCTCTATGTGAGTTAACAGATGAATATTTTTTCATTATAATAATAAGTTAATTTATTTCAATAATTAGTTAGAAAAATTTTGTTGCAATGTTTAAAATGTTTAAAAATAGTTTGCTGTCAATCATTTTATGTCATATAGTTCATTACATTATAATATTAGTAATATATATATATATATATATATATATATTACTAATATTATAGTGTAATATATATATATAATAGTTGAAATTAGCTCCAACTTTGCTTTTAAATTAAAAGAATAAGGTAGATTTAAATTTAGAAGTGTAGCAAAGACTCTAATGGGTGTCTGTTGCTTTTAATTGGTGATATTTCATCACAGTGAAATAGCAATTGTAATTAAATCAGCTGTTTATTAAACTGTTATGTTATCTAGTGTATTGTGTGGAAATGAGACTTGGACATCCTATCAACCATAATAAAGGAGATTGAAACATTTCATGTTATCATATATGTGATAAAAAAAACTAAATCGATCATGACAGGGAAATAAAACCAACCAATATATTCATCTTAGTGGATATGTAATCATACACCTTATTTGACATGTAAATGAATTAATAATACAAAACTTGCTAAAAGGTGCTTTATGAAAAACTTGAAATAGTTTTGATGGGAGAAGTAGACCATTTATTGTAAAAAATATCCCACACATGTTCTGAAGAAGTGCAATATTCATAGTTCCAATGCAAACATGTGGCAGAAAATAAAAGAACCAGGAGTGCTACAATTACACATCTTAGTGAACTATTTCCCAATGGATTTTTTTTGCAGAAGAAATTAAATGTCAAACAAAAAATGGACCAGAATTTTATATATGTATATATTTGTGGTTCACAGATTGATCTAAAACATAGCAAAAGTATTCCTTAGACTAGTTTTTTTTTCTTATGAAGATTGAATTAACATTTCTTTTTACAATTAATTGGTGTAATGTAAATACGTTTCTGCACTTCTTTTATTATCGTCAATATGTTTACTAAATATAAACAATATAGAATGATCTTGGAAATCTAGTTCCTTAAAAAACCTGCAGAGATAATATTCTTCTGAAATATATCTTGCTACCATGAAAGATAAAAGTATTTGTTTAATAATAACAATAAGAAATTACTTGATTTTACATTGTAATCTTTAAAATACAATATTAAATATATTGTCATAAAGGTTTATAATCTGGCTTCAGGACATTTTCAGAGAATTTATAGTTACAGATATATTATTAATAATTCAAACCAAACCTTTATTTTTTTCATGAGAGACATTTCTTTTGGATGGTTTTGCTTCATTTAAAATTTTATATAAATATTTTTATCCCGAAATGAATGATTTTTATATATCAAAATCAAGTCTTATGAATAAAATGGGTAAATATTTTAAAAAAATAATTTCATCTCTGTTTACATCATGTGCCAAAATAAAATTGTACTAAGATTTCATAAATTATATGAAATTTTAATTGGATATACTCTCTTGCATACATAGAGTAGGCTAATTACAAAATTAACATTAGAAATTGTGAAAAATATTTGCTACCCAAGAAAACTTGTTTATTAATCATTTATTCACAATGTAATTAAATCAACAAAACAAGATATCAATTTTATTAAAATGAAAATTCTGGAAAAATCGACCAAATTTATTAGAGATTATTGGATATAATTTAATTTCAAAAGCTTAATAACCTAAATATAAAGTCTGTATTAATTAATATCAATGCTGTTTGGAAAAACATATTGGAGAAAAATGATTGTTTAAAACTATTCAATCAATGATCTTAGATAAAGACAGAAATACAAGAATAAATAATTTTTTTTAAAAAAGAAAATGTTTATAATTCCAGTAAGAGAAAACTGGAAAGGATATATTTACTTTATATAGAAATATTAGCCATTTTTATTACTTATTTATTGAGCCGGATTGATTTCCGATTCAATGGTTTTATTACTAAAATTAAAAAGGGAAAACAACTTCATTTTCATTAAATGTCTAGTGCTCAATTTTTTTATTATTATTTAAAACACATACGCATTTATATTTTAAAATATATTATTTAATGTTTATAAAATTGATTTTAAAATAGGTTACTTTCACCGTCTGTTTTAATCAATTTGATTAAAAACAGGCAAGCTTGCTGTTGCTTTTATTGTAATTATTTTTAAAGTTAATTCTAAAAGCGGAGATTTAATTGCATTGTCGTTTTTGTTTCAATAATACCTGGTTGGAAGTCTTAAATTAGATTGAGTGGGAAATTAATATTTGCTCTGCCTGAAATATAGAATTGACACTAACGAAAGTTTTTTGCGGGAAATGTAGCGAGGCAAGGATAGCCCACCAATTTTCAAGGAGAGAGGAGATTCAGTATAGGAAAAAGGAGACTTGAATTATTGCCTGCTAAGAGTCACACCATTTTGAGTAGCTCTTCGGATGTTTAATTCCTGCTAAAAACTTAAATAATTATTGACAAACTTTGTTGCTGTGCTAGATGTCAAAATCTGCTGCTATGAGTTTTGCCATCATTAGAATGTCTGGCTAATTTAAACAAAGGACAGACCCATGCTTACCAGCTCTCCTTCAGTCATGCCATGAGCCTCTAAAATAAACCCTGCCTCTACCTCTCCGCTGTCAAAGGACATGAAATATAAACTATTATCAAAAGTGCGCACTCATCACTAAATCACTAGAACTCTGCCTTACCATAAGCTAAACTTTTTCCTATTCTAGCCAGGGTAAATAAATTGTGTTTAATTAAATCTCCACTCAATCTAATGATAAGTATGTTATAAGGTTGTATTAATTATTTATTATCAGTATTTATTTTTTCTAGTATTTAAAGTGTGTCTTGGAATCTTAGTTTTAAGATTCCAAGTTTGTTTGCAATTTTCGTTTATCAGAGGGTGCATTAGGAGATTGTATTTTATATGTTTAATATACACCTGATTATTTTGATAACTATTACAAAACGCATTGGCAATTTTCGTAGTCTTTATTTATTCACCTGCCCTTAGTTGTAAAATAAAGAATCTTTAAGCATGTTTCATTTGCGCTGTTTGTGCAAACAACAAAATCTTTTTGCTGGCTATTTGTCAAGTTATTTCTTCGGGTTGTCTGAAAATAGTCTATTTCTTTCTGGATTACGTAAGATCGTAATCAAATATCTGTTGCTGTTTTGTAGGTGAGATCAACCACATTTACTTTGAATGTAGTATTATGTGCAGCAGTCCTGCAGCATTTTAATGACATTAATTAGAATATTACTGCTTGGACGTCCACGCTGGTTTCATTGATTTCCAGCAGGACAGTAACTGTTTTATTATCCCTGATTCAGGAAGCTAGGGTTGTTGTTTGTTTTTGTAATTTTACAACTGGCCAGCAAGAAGATATTATCCTAACCATTTCTTATATTTTAAGTGAGAGAATTTTATTGCCAAAATGTTTAATGCCTTCATGTTTGTCGTACTCTTGTGCACTCTCTGGTAAATATGCGTATGTTAACATAAGTCACTTTTATATTCATGGCTAGATGTCTTTACTATATTGTCCAACTTATAAAATTAATAAATTGTTTAAATTTATTTGGCTGACATTTGTCTTTGTGCTTTGATTTCTCAGCTGTCTAAACAATATTTAGGATATCTTGTTTCTCCTTGAGTTTAGTCGGTGCCTTCAGGTTCGCATATCCTGACCACCCTTAAAATAAATGTCTAGTTCCTATTTTCGGACTAGTGGCGCCCCAGTGGTCAGTATATGCGAATCTCAAATATCTTTCTCCTATTACATTATTTTTTTATAATAAAATTTAATTTGTTTGAGAATTCATATTTTAGAGGAAAGTTTTTTTTTTCATGCTCAAATGGCATAGTAAAAAAAAAAAAAAAAGTACAACTATGTTATCTTCATCCATTTTTATTAGTCTAATAGATAAGTTTTATCATCAAATAACCATATTTTATTCTTGAAAACATCAAATTAACCCACACAGTACATGTATGTAATGAAAATGTGCCAAATACCATGGATTCATAATTATAATATCAAGCGCTCAGATAAACACTTTAATAAATAATACTAATCATTATATATATATATTGTAAAGCAAAGGAAGAAAATAAAGCCGATAAAATACTGATTGGAAATATAGATTGTAAGGCATAAGAAAAAAAAAGTAAGACAATAAAATAAAGATTAGAGTAGGAAAAGATATTGGTTGTATACTTATTTGAATTACATTTAAAAAATTGTATAATATAATCCTTAGACATTTAAGTCTAGATTTAACTGATTTTAAAAATATAAAAAGAAGAAGCTTTATCAAAACATAATATATACAAATACTGTTTACTATTAAAATATTGAACTAAAATGCAACATTTGAAAAAAAGTAGCTGAATGATGAAACAGTTTATGCATTTAAGCGGAAGCCATTGAAAATATTTTATGATAATGTTATTACTATATTTTTAAAAGACACTAATCATATAATTTATTTTGTTAGAATGCATATGTTTTCATTTAATGCAAAGGATAAAAGACATAACTGAAATAAAACAATATGTATTAAAAATGTATTGAAGAAGCAAGTAAGATTTAGTATTTTTTTATAATATTTTTTATTTTTTTAAAAACAAAGCTTTTGATGAAGTAAAGTCATTTATTTTGTTGACTATAATGTCCACTTAAAATACTTATTTATAAATAAACATCTACTTATAAAATTAATAGTTTTTGTTTTGTTTTTGGAAAAAAAGAAATGCATATTTAAAATTTTGTTTAGTATTTATTTAAACACATTAAATACTAAATATTTTTATGACAATAACAGTATTAAATTCGAAGAAAAAATCTAAATATACTCTTTTGATAACATAGTACGACTTACAAACAGTATGAATACAGTTGATATCAAAATTTTAAATTAAATATTCAGAATTTGTACTAAATTTATTAAGAAAATAAATTTACTTTAGGCTAAAATAATAACAAAATAGCTAGTTGCTTGCGAGCCACATGAAATTTTAGGAAGAGCTTTTAAGAATATCGTACACTACATCGCTAAAAAGCTGTATATATAAAAATAAAAGATTAAAAGTTATAGTTCGAAAGATCGCAAATTATATATTTTTTATTACACCTTATGTTTACTAATTGTTAAAAGAATTAAAATAATAACTAAGATTTGTATTGAATAAGTATATAATTTTTTTGTCTATTTTTCTAAATTAAAACTAAATGAAAAGATAACTAAATACTTTTGTTAGATAACTGCTTCATAAAAAGCAGAACTTTGGAGACCTAATATATATATATATATATATATATATATATATGAAAGACAACAGAGTAAGACGAAATTTATATAATAAGTAAAAATTATTATTAAAAGAACTGCCGTAAATATTTTATTAGAAAGACATAAATTATAAAAAATGTGAGGTAAAATATGTACAAACAAATGACCTTAAATAAAAAATAATAATATTGAGTTCTAAGAAATAGCAAAATCTTAAATTACTTAAAGTAAACGCTGTGAAATATGAGTTAATTATTATTAAGGAAATTATAAATAATATGTAATGGCTTAACAGAAAATTCATGAGAGATAATGTAAATGGAAAAATATCTATCAATACGGATGTAATGATTTATATGCTTGTTACCTTTAGCTCACCTTACGAGCAAAGATTGCATACATAATGTGAGATAGATAAGGATCCCCTTTCTCTTTGGTGGGTGGTTACGATATAGTGAAGATAAGATAAGGGACTCATTGATAAAATATATAAAACCATCTAATGTATATATAATGCGCTTATACACAAACCATTTATATAATATTACATTTGATTGTTATTTTATATACAATTAATTAACAACTCTAACTTCGCGGTTTCTATTCACTTTTTTTAAAAATTGATTTGGCATGTAATAAAACTTTAAGCTTTGATGATTTCTTTTCTTCTTATTTAGTTCATTTAACTACTTGATTTTAATGGAAAAAGAAATTTGTCGCCATTTCAATGCTTTAGTAAATAAATATCCTCTTTCTTATACTTTTTTCCTTACTTACATTACCTGATACTTTAAAGGTTTCATGTTTTTATTTTATCTTTAAGATGTTTTCTTATAACATAGTGTTTTTTCAATACATTTAAAATGTTATCTCAAAAGAAAAACTAAATATAATATCAAAAGTAAAACATGGTCAGAGTATATTAAATAAAATAAATAAGTAACTGCAAGTAATATATCAATAGTTTTCTAAATATATTATTCTATTTTTTAAATAATCATTTAAATTTATTTTCTTGTAACTTTTAATTACGTTAACTATATTTTAAAATAATTATTTAAATATAAAATAAAAATAATGCATAAATATAATCTTTCACTTATTACCTAATATTTTATTTAAAAGTAGATATTTTTCAGCAAAAAAAAAAAAAAAAATACTGTTATTACTAGCGACATTATCAATAATCCATTTTTCTATTTTTGTCTTCTATAAAGTTGCAAAAAATAATTATTCAGCAAGCATAGCTATTATGCTTTCAATACTACTGTTACATTCACGTTAAGAGTATTATAAATAAATTAATAATTTGAAACGATTTTAAAAGTGAAAATAAATTAAAATAATGTTCAGTGGAAAACTATTTATTTTTTAAACTGAGAGTAATTACGTTAGTTTTTTTTTTTTAACCCCGCTTTATTATCAAATTTTTATTGTCAATATTTCATTTTACTCTCATGCATTATTATCAGGAATATAATAATAAAAATATTAAGAATTTGTTTGATTTACTTCATGAACAATTGTTAATTGTAAAACTGAAAAACTTCATTGGTATAAGCAAGTAAATAATAATTATGGCGAAATAAAATAAGCATAAAATAAATTTATTAATCTGCTAAATCAGGCTTAATTATTACTTTTACATTATGGACAAAATAAATGTAAAAAAATGTAATATGAAGAAATAGGTTGACCTCTGGTTTATTATATCTATTTAATTTTTAATGAAGAATTAAAGCATGTGTAACAATCAAAAACATTACTAATAATTTCAACATATATAATAAAATGAAGGTTTTCATGGATTCAAAAATAAATAAAATATTATCTGGGTTTCTCCTAATAATTTATTGTAATAAAAATGAATACCAAAGTTTTACATGAATCACACCAGCCATCACCTGAGTAATGAATATTATAAAAATGATTGTAAAGATACTGTGAACATCGATGATAACCCAAGATACAATAATATTTGAAGTTCTACCAATGGAACAAAATGTAAAAACAATAAAATATAAAACCCTTTAAATTAAGTTTTTTATTTAAAAAAAAAACATTCTTTTAAATAGAAGATACTTTGTATGTATCATCATGTTTGTTGATAAAATAAGCCATTACTATACTTAAAAGTTCAGATTGTATCAACAAACATAATCATAGGTGTAAAATCCCTTTTATTTTGAAGGAGTTTAAAAAAAAAACAATTAATCTAAATAGTTTCTGATTTTTTACCTATTTTCTATCGACAGAACATTTATTTGCATTATGTGTTGTGTTTACAAATCTCTAGAAACATTTTATAATATTTATTACTCAGTTGATGGGTGTTGGGTTGTTGACAGCAGATTGAAATTGGTGATTATTGTTGATGATGGGATTGTCTTAGCGTTGACTGGTTTTTAATGATATATATATATATATATAGAGAGAGAGAGAGAGAGAGAGAGAAAGAGAGAGAGAGAGAGAGAGAGAGAGAGAGAGAGAGAGAGAGAGAGAGAGAGAGAGAGAGAGAGAGAGAGAGAGAACCATTTTGCAGGCAAATTCAAAAAAGCCATTTTACTAAACTTGCAAATACAATTTTACTTTCTATTTATCAACACTATTTATTGAGGCTGCCTACAAAATAGTTCTCAGGAATGTATTAGCAATTTGGAACGAGAGTATTCTGTGATAAAATTATACTTCTAAACGTTGCATATTCAAACATAAGTAAAAGTTATTTAAGTGCTGTTTAAATTAGTAAATATATATATATATATATATATATATATATATATATATATATATATATATATATATATATATATATAGTCAGAGAGAAAATAAAGCTATGTCTAAACAGTCTAACAAATTTTTATCTTAAGTTTATAGAAAAATTGAAGACAGCTTTTTGGTGTTACAATTAGTTGTGACTGACAATATTTGATATGGATACATGCATAATTAAACATATGTGTGTAGTATATGACTGTTTTTATTTATTTATATCCTTGAGATAAGCTTTAGTTTGCGAACCAGTTAAATTATGTTTATATAATATATTATGGGATGCGCAGATGTTTATGTAAGATAATGTTTGTTTCTTTATGAAGAATGAAATCAAGTGATTATTATAATGCAGTAAAAGTCAAAAAATCAGCTGAAAATTTTATGGTATGTTTTGATACGTAGAGGTCAAACTCATATCATGATAATCAAAAGTGAATGTCTTTAAATACTGTATAAAAGTTTGTAAATTTATTCAGTCATTTTTTGTTATCATTTTTTTTTCTGCATAAAAAGATTTGATTAAATTAAACAACTTTTATTTAATACTAAATTTATAAAATATGGTGTTAATATATATATATATATATATATACTTATAGCTTGGTGGTGTTAATATATATATATATATATATACTTAAGCTTGGTAGGTGTTTTTGGTAAAATGCCATCTATTGATCTCATAAATACAAGCGAGAGCAGGTTTTAACGTGATTAAAACTTGTTTTTGTTTTTCATGATTAAAACTTGTTTTTGTTATATATATATATATATTGTGATGATCGCACTTACTGCGATCACACATATAGATATTTAACATTTAAAGAATATTAAATATTGTGTTTGGAATATTAAAAAGTGAGTTTACAAAAAATATAAACAAAGAAATGTTTTAATTAAGAAAAGAGGGAATTAGAATCGAAAAGATTCTTATCTTTTACCATCCAAAGTCAAGATTTTGTGAAATGAAAAATAAGTAAAGTTAGAAATATTGAAATTGTACATTAGAAAATTAATAGTGATAAAGAAATATAAATGAAAGGCAAACTAAAATATGATGTATAAGAAAAGTAAAGTTTGAAGAGTTTAAATAAGAATAAAATAGAAAGTTTAAAACATGACCAAAAGATAAGGATCTGGGTCATAAAAGTACACATTTGATGATAATAAAATGCGTGTATGGAGTATATACAAAGTGTGATAAAGACAGAAAAATTTAATGCTTATCAAAATAAAAATAAAAAAAAAACATTTTATTAAAAATCTGTTTAATTAAAAAAAATGAATAAATAAATAAATGTATATAGTGCTATGAAATTATGTAAAGGCAAATCTATAAATGGCCGAAGGCACATTCAGAAAAGCAAAGGTGTGTACAACAGCGAAAACAAAGGATCGAAAGGACAAAGAACTGGGGAATTTTAATTAAAAGTATGATTAGTATTGGTAGAGACTTCTTGTCGAGATGTTGGGGGAAATACTGCTCTGATAATAAGCAGCCATAGTTAACAAGATATGATTTCTAACATCGGTGCCTCATCAAGAATGGCTGGATAAGGGCCGTCGTGATTGCTTGCCAATCCAGACTGACTGTGCTAATAGTTCCCATCTAGATGTAACAACTGCCATGTAGCACCTGCCAGAGTGTTCATTTTGCCTTGACTTTGATGCCCTAAATACTGAGGAGTTCCCACAACCAAAAACCTAAGAGTGACCATTCCCTGCTAAAGAAGTGGAGAAATTCCACGTGGCGGTCAGCAAGACTTCAAGTCAATTCAGAGACTTAATAACCTAGATAAATATGTATCTTACATTTTATATTCCCATGTGCACATACCTTTAATTTAGACAATGGCCAAATTCCTCCTTTGAATGATACAGACATTATTTAACTTTTGTTATATATACATGGAAGGATGATTATAAATGTACAATCATTTATATGATCTTTTATTTTGTTTTACTCATAGCATTATAGCATATAATCTGTTTTTTATTGTTTGTAAATGATTTAGAGTGTTTCCTTTTATTTTTAATTTATTGTATTAAATAATTATTATTGATTTAAATCTATTTTGTCTCATTCTTCGCCACTCCAAAAAGTAATATAGTCTTAGGGTTGGGAAATAAATATTATTCATTTTGAGTACTGAATTAACACATGAAGCTAGTGGTGCAGTATTTTGATCCCATTAAAATTTATAAATATCCAAGCGCTGTAACTCTTTAAATCTTACAGCAGTTGGGAGACAGTGACCGGGAAAGATAACCTGGGGCTATACCAGTATAGTTATAGGTTCAGTCAAGTACGGATATAGATTCGTTTATGTCCGTATGTTCTCTCTGCTTGTGGTAGCAGAAAGTGGACGATCTTGAATTTTAAGAATTCCCCATTATACATAAATAAAATGGAAGTTAAGCTTTTGATCACCGGGTTTCTGTTACAGTATATATATATGTATTAAAAAAGATGTAAAGAACAATTCAGATTGAAACAAAAAAAAAACAATGTAATATGTCCCATGAGTTTTAGAATTAAACTTTGATATTTTCTACCTTTAAAACATACATCAGATGTAAATCACTAACCAATACATCTTAAGTTTGAAAGCCCTAGTAAATACACCTCCTAAAGTAGTAACTGTCATCAGAACATTTCAGCATTAAGTGTTGAACTAACATGCTAAGCAGCTTATATAAAACTGAAAGGAATGCCAGACCATAATGATTAATATAAATCTTTATTTTTTTCATACTTCTCTATAGTAGTATTTTTTAGTGTGTTTAATAAAGATTGCTTAGGTAAAACCCAAACTTGAATTTTATATTAATTTGTCTGATATATATAATCTTTCAGATAGATTTGGAACCAAAATGTATGTCTGTGGCTCATTTCTCACATTGAGTTAAAGTCTGAATTACAAAATTGCTTAAAAAATATTGAAGAATATATAACTGCAGGAATCTATAAAGTAAACACAAGGAGAGATTTAAATAAGCTTTTAAAATTATTATATAGGTCTACTAGTGCAGTGTTTTGAGATTGTCCTTCTAAATCATACCAGTAGTATGAGTAACCATGCATGCCAGTTTACAGTAATAAAAATTATATTCAAAACATATAAAAACTAATTTATTAATAATAACAGTTATCAGAAAGTTTAAGGCATACCAACATATTTGGATATTATATTTTTATTATTATAATTAATAATAGGATTTTTAGTCCTTAAAATTTTAAAGACATGCTAATATTGTACTGTTTTTAATGTACAGTGTGAATATGTGTTCTATTATTAGCATTATAATTAAGTAGACTGCATTAAACAAACATTTATATCCTGTAGTTTTATTCATAATTATTTTTTGTTATATTATATTTTTATATACATTTGCAGCAAAGATATAATGTGAAAATCCCTAGTCTATTGATGAGTAATTCCAATACAATTATTTGTGATATCATTTGTTATCAAATTTTATTAATCATTTATTAATAAAGTTTTATTTAAGTTCAAGTCTATTGGTAGACTTCATTAAAATTCTAGTCTATTGGTAGTCTTCATTCTTAATAGGTTATATTATCTTTAGTGCATATAATCATTAATATGTGGACATATTGCACTATAATTTGCATAGTTGCAGTAATTGATATCTTTTTAAATCATGATGGTTATGATGATGGAGCAAGATAGAGAATGCTAGTTTAGATGATGTTTTACAGAGACTGTTTTTGGGCAGAGAAAGTTGGGATCTATTAAGTTAGACATTTATGTTTCACTTATTCAAAGCTAACTCTATGTAATAATTACTTTTGAAAAATCTATCTGAAATCATTCAAGATAAATAATGCTCTAAAAATTGTCAGAAATACGGTGACTTATTTCCCAAATTATTACACAAAATGGTATGTCAAGATGTAGTTCATATTAAGATGTTGAATTATATATAAAATGTACATATAATATTAACTTCTCAAGTATTTCAATACAATATAAAGAGAAAAAATGGTTTACAAAGTGGTATTTGAATTATAAAACATTTACGAAGTGTAATAGTAAAAATATTTTACGATTACTCATTAACATTATACATTTTGCAATTTATTACAACAATAAAAATAAGAATGATAATTAATTACCATCTAGATGTCAAATAAGGTTTGATAATAAAATTCTTTACTGAATAATGTAACTGATAAAAACTACCAATAACATCTAATATATCTTAAAAATATTATAACATTAAGGGACAGTATTATATCTGTATAATGATATTCTTATTTGATGTCTGTGTTTTTTCAAAGTTATATACCAAATGTTGTAATTGGATATTAATAATTACAGTAACCTAAATATATATAAAGTACAACATAAAAAAATTTATCCACTTTGTCAACTAACACTTTAAATGGCTAACTTTCCCATAATTCCAATATTTTTACATTTGTTCCCTGTCTGTTTATTAAGTCATGCTTATATTTATATATTAACATGTTTTCCTTTATTTTCCTTATATTGTTGTTTCTTTCAATATGTAATATTTTTACATTATTATAATTCAAATGAAAATGATATATACATAATCTATTATGGTGAAGAAAAACCTAATGCTGAAACATTATCATATCCATTATAATTTTGTTTTATTTTTTGAACCCTTCTTAATAACAAGTGCTCTTTAGTTTTTTTTCTCCAATGTGTATTTTTATTCCTCTATATATACACTGCCACATTTACACCTCCATTTATAAATAAATTAATAAATAATTCAAAAGATAAACCTCATTTTTAAAATAAAAATGACATCATTTATAAATGGATATGTAAGTGTGGTAGTGGATGGATATGGAAATCAATATGTACTTTAGAGAAAAGAACTAAAACACTTGCTGTTATTAAGAAGGGTTCAAAAATGAAACAAAATTGTAATGGAAATGATAATGTTTCAGCATCAGTTTTTTTATGACCATAATAGATTATGTATATATGGTTTTAATTTGAATTATAATAATGTAAAAATATTACTCATTGAAAAAAACAACAATAAAAAAAATAAAGGAAGCCAATAAGCATGACTTAATAAATAAACAGGAAACAATCATGGGATTGTGGAATGTTTAGCCTTTGAAAATGTTAGTTGACAAATACTACAAAGATAATTGAAAGCACTCCTAAGTGGATAAAAGTTTTTTATTGTATTTTATATATATTTAGGTTACTGTATTTATTGATATTCAATTATAAGATTATATATATATATATATATATATATATATATATATATATATATATATATATATATATATATATATATATATATATATATATATATATATATATATATATATTGTAACCAGATGGCCCAATCAATCTCTTTACATCAGTTGTAACTATTTCCTGATGAGCATGTTGCATGAAGGAACTATCACTTGGCATTCCCCAATGCAGATATTACCCCACCTATGACAATATTTCTTGCTCATTAGAGGATGTAGTGCCATAGAGACTGGAAGCATCTAGAAATTTATCTGTTTGGTTTCCCAAATGGCACCAGTAGAGTTCCATCTTACAACAACCTTACTTACCATTGTCTGGTTATGCCAAACATAGTTCAGGCAACATGAAATTCTTGTGAACCAGTGCATAGATGGATGAATGATGCAAATGAAATTGTCAAAAATATAGTTTATTTTGAAACAATAATTTTATTTAACAACAATATGACTTAAAGTTCTTAAAGAAGAAGAAGGAAAAGTTTAATGGACAGTCTCCTTACTGGCTGTCTTCCCATCTGTGTGCACATGATGGATGTTTTTTGATTGTTCCTGAGTGGGAATTTTCCTTCTATGTCTGAAGCTCTTTCATCTGCATAGATACATATCCATGTGTATAACAGTAATTAATTTATTTAGGTATCATGACATGTTTATTCTATCCAAGCATCTTGAAGTATTTACTTTAATCCAGATATCAAGAATTATGTGTTTTAATCCAGGAATCCCAAAGTATTTATTCCAATCCAGGTATCTTGGAGTATTTATTTTAATCCAAGTCTCTTGAAGTACTTATTTTAGCCCAGGTATCAATAAATATGTTTTAATCCATGGATCTTAAAGTATTAATTTTTATTTTACATATCATACATGTGTGGGCTTGAACCACTTATTATCATGTCAATACAAATTTGAAGTCATTATTTGAAATAAATTTATTATTACTTAATATTCAGTGTGGGGTTGAACCACTTGTTCACCATATCAATACCATTTGAGGTCATTAGTTGAAAGAGATTTATTATTACTTAATGTATTCTGTGTTGATTTGAACCACTTATTCATCAGAGCAATACATTGTAAAATCATTATTTGGAAGAGATTTATTATTATTGTATATTCAGTGTGGTTTGAACCACTTATCTGTCATATCAATGTATTTTAAAGTCATTATTTGAAAAAAAAGATTTATTATTATTTAATACATTCTCTGTGTGTGTGGGGGGGCACTTATTCATCAGATTAATACATCTTGAAATCATTATTTGGAAGAGACCTGACATTAAATAAGGGATATAGAATATTTTCTTTTTCGAGTGCAATCTATGCAGTTTGTCCATACTCGACACTCTAATAAAATATTAATTAATTCATCTGTGCACACTTCTAAAGTAAAAAGTTAAAATATAAATTAAATCAAATTCTAAAGTAAACATTCTACTAAAATAAATAATTCAGAATTTTATATATGTTCAAAATAAATGTTTCTGTGTATTGTTAATCTAGCAGTGGCTTATTATTTTTTTTTTAAATTTTTAATCTTAGAAATTATCTCTGCTGCTCCATGAGCTAGTGACTGGGACATTGTGGTTATTAAATTCTGTATCTTACTATATGTATCTGCCAGCCTATATAAATTTTCAGATTCAATTGGCCTGATGGCACACTGGTGGCAGAATTAAAATTTAAGAGTCATTGCATCCCCGGCCATTATATAATATATATATATATATATATTGCAACATTAAAAAATGAAAATTACTAAAGCAACTATGGCATCAAGAGCATATTGTAACCTGCAAAAAGTTATGTCAAGAACAATGAATGTCATGCAAGCTAGGTAGTTTATTTACAACAATATATATGTTATTTATTTAACCTGTTACAATGTCCCTATAAGCCTGTCCTAAATGTGCATGTAAAATTACATGAATGTTCAGTTTTATACTCAAAATCTTAAAACAAGAGTAACCCACTGAATAAATACAGCAAGCTCAATGCAACATTCACCACTGAAGGATTTTAGCTTAACTTCAAAGTATAATGACCTAAAATTTTGAGATCAAGGACACCATAGCAATTGAAAACAATACTAACATTATTATACATAACATACAACATGGATATGACAATCAAAATATCAAAGAAATAACAATAAAAACAATAAATTAATACTTATACACTATTTCTTTACTTTCAATAATAAATTTTACAACTTTAAATAATAATCCACTTCCATTAAAATATAAACTTATGTAATAATATAAAATAATGTTATTTCAAATTTTTTTACTATAGTTTATTATTATCAATAATTGCAATAATCACACATAATTATTTACCGATTTTTAATTTAAATATTAAAATCACGAAATGGAGCAGAGATATATTTCATCAAGTATTAACAATATTTAACTCTTCCCATGTGTAATAAAGATAAAAAATATTTACATTTGATCTGCTTTAAGTTAAAAATGTTTGATTTATGGCAACGATTACTATTTTGAATTATATTTATTATTAAAAAAATTATATATCTCTCAGATAAACAAGAATACAGATTTAACTAAAGTAATATTTGTATACTTCATTTTTACAATAGATTCTTATATGAAACAAGCAAAACACTGCCACCCTGTGCCAAACAGAATAATCAATGGATGCCAGAAAGCTTGTGCATGAAATCCCCATCCAGTGCCTGTTTAGTAACAGTTATGTGCTAGCATAAGAGATGGTGATCATGTGAAGTTCTCATATGCATTTACCAATCAACAATAAATTTTATTTTAAAAATTAATATTTGTTAAATAAATATGTTATTCTTATTGTATTTTTGAATAGAACATTTTGGGAAATTATACTTTTTTCATAAAGTAAGCATAAAATAATATCATATATTTTATTTATTTATTTAACTTGAAAGATGTGATATGGAATAATAACTATAGTAGTTTTCCAAGTCTCTATTCTTGACTGTTTTTGGATTCCCTGGATAATCCACGTGGAAGCTGGTGATGTGGTAATTGAACAAAATTCTTATTATTAACCATTAGCTTTGAATATATGATTTGAAGTGAATAATATTTCTTATATATCCATTTTGATTCTTATTTGATTGATGAATATAATAAATATAAGGTATCCATTAATTTTAAAAAGAGATTTGTCTTAATAAAATTCACTTATTCCATGTTAATCTTTCCATCCAATTCCTTATAAATATATAATAGTACATGAAGGGATGATCCCTTCCTCATTCTCTTACCTTAGAACTTAATAATTTTTATTTATTTCTGAGCTATTAAAATGTATATTTAATACATTTGTAAGTTTTTACATAAGGGTATTTAAATAATTTTTTTTTCTAATTGTCACTTAGTTCAAAGTTTGCTTCCTCTACTATTTTTATACAAAAATAACCCTCTTTTATCAATAAGACAATCATTTAAAAAAACAAAAACAAACTTTTAATTGATTTTTCCACATTCCATCTAGCATTCTTCTAAAATATATTCATTTACAAAGAATAATATTTTATAAATTGTAATAACAATTATAAACCCTCAAAAATAAACATATTTGTTTTTTATTTATAATAATAATAATAACAACAACAACAATAATAATAGTTTACATGATAAATTATTTGAATAAAGATGCGTGTAAATTTTAATTTCATTATTTATTTATCTATTATAATAAGCAGTAACATCATATATTGACCAGATTCTTTATTTATAGCCATTGCAAATTATAACCCTTTATCAATCATATTTTATATAATTTTCTTAAATAATAATATAGAGTGTTGTCTTCTTTTCATTCTTTTTTAATACTTTTTAGCGTTCACATGACCCTCTTAGTTACAATATATATATATTAGTATAAGGAGTTTGTAGTCTTGGACAATAGTCATTCAAGGTTAACTGCGCAAAACAAATACTGAATGAAAAAACATCACCACCAATGCAATCAAAAGTGATTGTCAAAGAGGCACTATGTCAGATTTAGAGACAAATCATTACAGTTTACACATATAGATGTAAAAAATCTAAAATATTACAAAACTTTTTGAATTTATTATTTTTATAATAAACCCCTCGATTGATAGGTCAAATTTTATAACATAATATTTAATAGGTGTTTAAAAATATTTTAGTATATAGCATTTTCCATTTATAATTATTTGCATTAGTGCTAACATATTAATTTTCTCTTTTTGCTTTGGAAATTTACTTCTGATTGACTAATGTCCAAGCAAGAACTTTCTAATTAAATAATTAAAATGAAAATTCCACATAGTAAAATATTTTCATATAAACATCTATTAAATATTATACAGGCACACATACAAACATATACTATTGATAATACTTCATTTGCCATGTCAATGAATAGGACTTAAATCTAGATTAATAAAGTTAAAATATTTTAACAAGATTTATTTTTCTAGACATCTAGTCCATAGTAAATTCAGACAATCAGTCAATATTGCTAATGAATAAATATCTCATTATTATTAGGTAGAGAGTAAAAAAAATATAAAAACAACCCAAAATCTCACTATCATAAATTTAATTTCTTTCTAACTGTTCCATTATAGATAATGCTGGATTGAATTTAGAAATAAAATAGATTTTTTTTAAAATGTGTTTGAACTTTCCTATAAACATTTATGTATTTCCTATTCTTACTGAAGGGCAAAGAAGTTTGTGATATTTTATTAAAAATAAATAAATTCTTTTTATTATTATGCACAAAAATTATCCTATACAATTAAAAAAAAATATAAAGTCATTTTCAAAATTCTTAGTCACTACTATTTTTTGATTTTAAATTTATTGAAGGATCTTTTAACTTTTAAATTGGCATTATAGTTGTCAGTCTAATATAAACTTTGTCCTCTATTTCTTGTATTAGTAAAATTATAATGATTGATTAGAATTATAAGTTTTTAATTAAACTACATACAAAGTTTTATTTACTACAGATTATCAGTTTACAACATGACCAATATTTAAATTTATTTCAAAACAAAAGTTAGTAAGTTTATTCAATTTTATTTTAACTGTAATATTTGATTACCCAAATGATGAATGAATATGTTTATGGACATAACATTTACTCTGTCTATCTCAAAACATAATAGTACTTTTTTAAATTGTGGATTTAAGTTCCATTATCCTCATCAGTTTATGAAACCAAATAAAAGCATTTTTAACTATACTTTGTACTCATTTTCCCAAAGTCGGCCACAGATCATTACCCGTTTTAATAATTATAGCAAAGACTTCCAGAGCTATAGTGAATATTTTATGTTTATGGCTTTTATTTTACAGCAGAACGTACAAAACAATATGAAAATGAATTTTATGTATATTTGATTAGGAAAAAAATTGATAAATGAATAATTAATTACTTAAATTTCAAGCTTTAAATCCATGATTTGGAAACGGCCAAAAATAGTTTTCTAAACAACTATTTTATCCAAAATTAAAGGTAAATATCTAAGTATTAGCTGATTGTAGAACTATAATTTTTTACTACAGTTGTTGTATAACCTTAAATAAATATGGATGTGGAAATATATTAACACGATGAAGATATAAAATTATTATCTATTTTATTACATCACTGGTTTGTCATTTTCAACAAACTTTAATGGCCAATTTGATACTTATTTTTTTTTATTCTTTTTATGAAATAATTCATTATTATTTATAAAATATTTTCATTTTTATAATAATCACTAAAATCATAACATGAGAAAATGAAAGTTATATTAAAATAATAAATTACAATTTCAATAAACAGAAATAATAATAAACTGACAAATAATCAGTACAAAATGTTTAATTTTCAGGCTAAATAATTTTAGATCGAATTTGCATTAGTAAACCATATTACAGTAAAGAATAGTTAAAATTATGAAAGTAATGTTTGAAATCCAACTATTCAATTAATATTAATAAAAAAGACAAAAATAATAACTATGTACTTTACAATTGATAGTTTTTATTTCATACAAATTTACACTTCAGTTTACTCATTGTCTGCTATAAAATGAATATATTCAAATAAAACCTTAATGTAAATATCATATACTTAGCAAAAAATAAACATATTATTTAATTTTATATAAAAACCTTAAATTAGTAATTAAAAAGATTTGAACTCACATTTTCATGCTTTCTATAGCTATCCTCTTCATCTTATACAATCAACACACACGACCAAATATATGTAAAAAAAGATACATGATATCCAATATATTTCTTTTGTGCTGAATCAGCACCCACCAATTGGTCCATATCATCACACCCACCCACCCACCCACCCACACACACACACACACACACATATATATATATATATCGAAACATGTCCATTTGTTTAAAGGTTTACTATTTTAATAGAACCTGAACATTGATTACATATATGCATGGGAGATGATGATCTGTACCAACTGTTGGGTGTTGGTTTAGCATGAAATACATTTATTGAAGATCTTTTACATTTTTCACATGCATGTGATCATGTGCAAAAGTTGTATAAGATGGAAAGAAAAGATGTAGGGAGCTTGAAAATCTGACTTCAAATTCCTTTTGATCACATTAAGTTCACTATAGATAATATATGTGTATTTAAATAATAAGTAAGCACATAAATTATATAGAAACTTATGATTTTTGATTTTAAATTTTTTTAAAAAATATTGTTTTTCCTAATTGCAAAAAATCTTTTGGATACAAATTAAACTTTTTTTTTTTAATTTTTCACTGATCAATACTGACATAAAACTATTTTAGTTAAACTTAATGCCAATAAATATACATTTTAGTTGGTTTTTTTTCCCATTAAATGAACAGAAATCAATAACACAAATGTGACAATATGGCAATTTAACCATCTCTAAATCTAATTATCACCAAAATTGAAGAATGGAGTGATTTATATTTTTTACTGGAGAAGTAATGTTTATTTAAAAATGAATGCATCGGTCAGTTGTTTATGGTAATCATATGTCATAGTAATCTTAGAAATAACCTGAAACTTTGGAAATGGTACAAAAATGAAAGACATTGATCTCTGAGTAACCTCATAGTAGAACTATCATTATTTGATATTTTTAAAAAAATAAGTGACCGATATCTTATTTACTTTATAAACTGTAAATATGATAAAGAAGTCAAATATGCTATTAAAAATAAATTTCTTTATAAAATAACTATTCTATTTATATTTTAAACATAATTCCAAAGAAAATTTCTAAGAATCCATTAAAAGTATTTCACACTTTGTGATCAACAAAATATTGTGATTATCAAAAAAATATTGTCAACCAAACGATAAATTTCATTTGGATATTATATATTAATGTATAATAATACTCATATAGAGTTGAAAGATAATGTTTTTAGCAATATTTATTGTACCAAGTAGCTTTTGACGTTTTCAAATTATATTCATGATAATGATGTAAAAATGTCAAAAGTATACTTGGTGCAATAAATATTGTTAGAATTTTATATTTAAACAATGAGTATTATTATACATTAATATTTAGAGTGGCAGAGTATGTAAATATTATAGTTAAGTATTAGATAAGTGCTGGGCTTGAGTTAGATCAAGTGTCTGAATGGCCTAGTACCTCACTGACAAGAGCCATTAGCTCGAAATGAGAGAAATAGGGATATTTCTAGATAGAGATTTTAAATGCTTTCTCTTGTAGCATTTATAAGAAAATCTTGTTTGAAGCTGGTAGTATGCTCATTATGGTTATTTTATAAATTGTTTATGTGCAAGATATACAAAAAAGGGGGAAAGTCAGAGTAATCTTAAATGCTTTGCACATTTTTGATGTTTCTTTCCCCTCTATTAACAAGTTACAAGAAATGCAGGTTATTATTATATGACTAATTGCATTTTTTAGTAATACATAGAAGTTGTCATTTTGTGTATTATATTTTTTGTTAAAAAAGTTAAGTAATTTAAGACCAATATTAGCTGAGAGAATCTAAAAATTTGTTATATCTCAGGTTTTTTTTTTTTTTTTGAATCATTTGTAAACGTGGAAAAAGCTATTTTCATTGTATTATAATTAGAAACTATATGTAAAATGAAAATCATTGAGGAATTAAAAGGATGTCAGTGGAAAATAAAAGAAGTGAAAGATAAAAAGATGTAAAAAGCTATATCAATTGTGTTATGATTAATTATCCAAAAAATGGAGATATCAGTTGTAATGGTGAAAAGGTTTTCAGCAGGTGATGGGGGGGATCTCTTCTGAGTTGCTATGTTTTGTCTGCTAAGCAGTTAAGGGATTGCTGAACTAAAAAAATATTCTAGTTATAAACCAGTGGAGAAGTTTATGAAAGAAGGCAGAGATGAGCCTAGCTTCAAATTATAGTTTGTCCAGAATTGCATGATCAACTCTTGGTTGGCTGCTGTTGTTATTATAAAGATTTCTAGAGAAAGCTGAGAAATATAAAAATGCATAAATTGTATCATTAAAATGCTAATGAGGTAAACTCCCAATGATACTGCACAAGCCAGACTCCTACACTACTGTCATGTAGTCACAGATTCTAGCTGATGATGATGAACATCTTAATGCCTACATTTTATTGTGAAGAAAGGAAATTCTTGCTGCCTTGTTGTCATGTTTTATAGCGCACATAAAAGTTACTAATCCCGGAGATGGGTAATGGAAAAAAATCAGAAGTTAGCCAGATGGTATAACTTTTTTTATTATTATGTCTTTTGCTATAAGTTCTACTGTATTTTTTTGATTATTTGTATTTTTATTTTGTTTCTCTATAAATTATTATTTGATTTTTCTACTTTAAACAGTTCTATCAAATTAATTTCTGGAATGCTTGTGTGTATGCTGAGGTGTATATATATATATATATATATATATATATATATATATATATATATATATATATATATATATATATATATATATATATATATATATATATATATATATATATATATATTGTACCCATTTTAATTTAGCCAGTAGCTAAAATTGTAGTCATTTGCATGAAGGGAAATATAGAACTAAAAATCATCATCACATTTTTATATGGGAAAGGAAGCTGTAGGGCACCCAAGTTTAAACCCTACAGGGTCAAGTTCTATAAAGCCTAAGACAGAAAGAAAGTGGGGAAAATGGTTATGTTCTTTATTTGTTTGTGTGTTGACAAAACTCAAAAAGAGTAGTACACATCTTTTAATTATTCAATAGTTCTTTTAAAAGTAGGAATATAACACATATAGGCATTTATCTGTAGACAAAATATTTAGTTTGACATTTTTATATTTCAATTATTAACTTTCTTTAAAACTAATCTACACTTGCTAGATTGATTTTACTATTTTATGCTCTATTTCTGTTTTGTTTGCTATGGTTATAATTTGGGTTTAAAAGTTATAAGGATTTAATTTTAAATATTAAAATTGTAGTTTCTAAGAAGCATTCAGATTATTTTAATAGGCCAGTTTTTATAAATGATTTGAATAGCAGGGTGTGTGTGTGTGAGTGTATTGCATAAATACATTTACATTTACACATATTGACAATGAAAAAACAAACTGAAACAATTTGGTTAAACTACTTTTTTTACTCAGAGGTTTTAGTTGTTGTAAAGACTTTTTGTTTTGATAAAACTCAGACAGCTTAAAATCTTCACATCAGAGAGATCAAAAAGAAAAGATGGAGTATTATAGGAGTGTGATATTTGCCAGCAGAGTGAGAAAAAACATTTAAAATAATTTTCCTTAAAAAAACAAATTAAGCTTTCCAGAAATCATGTTAGTGTGAATTTCATATTTTTTTTGTTAATCAACAGTTAAAGAAAAAACACCAGAAAATCATGTAGGTGCAAGATTCTTATATTGTTTGTTACAAGTTAATTAAAAGAAAACATATGATCAGTCTAACTGAAAATAAAAAAAATATAAAAGAGCCTGGGGAAGTCAATCAGATTAGAGTTTTAAATATTGAAACTGAGGAAAAGACAAGCTTTAAAATTGTGCAAGATATCAATTTGAAATGAATTTTTCTTTTGAATAATTTTTTTTTTTGAAGATTGATTAAAAATGAAATGGCAGGTTAAAATTTTATATTTCATCTGGGCAATCCCATCTGCCAGACCACCAACACATCATATAGAAAAAAGTCTGAATTAAAAGTATTCTACACCTTATGATTGATTTGGGAGAAATAATGTTTAAGATGACTGACTGCTCATTCACATTTTAAATAGAAGAAAACATTCACCTGCATTTCAAAGCTGAATGAAAATAAATAATCTGTGGATAAGTATTAAACCATGCAAGTTCAGATTCCAGTGACTGAGTTTAAACCCCAGCAAAATTATAAATATGAGAACAACAGATGTCCTCCATCTATTAGAAGAATTATGCTGAACATATAAAAGAAGAAACAGTTCCAGTGCCAAATGGTTCCTACTGAAGCAAATAACTACCTCATCATCATCACCATAAAAGAATTACAAGCCTCAATTCAAGCAAAGAAAGACTGTTCCAGTGAACTGTGGAAATTGTTTATATACCCATGGTAGATATTGGTATATGTTTTCTGCAAAAGTATAGACTATTAACAAGCTGAGTTTGAACTCTTGGAAGCCTCCACAGAATAAAAGGCACTGGTAATATGAATTTTCACTATATATTTTCTTTTTATGATATCAGAGACTATTAGTAAATTTTTTAGCAATAAAGTTTATATTTTCTTATTTCAGAACATTAAAAACAACTAAGATCGAATTAAACCAAGAATTTCTTCAGTAATAGTAGCTATAAGCTTCATTAATGATTTTATGTATGCTAAAATTATTATACTGCTCATTGATAAATTTTGTTTTCTAAAAGGGTATGATTGTTTATTAATCTAAAGTTACGGGATGTTATTAATATGTAAAATATTTTTTTTTGTATTATTATTTGTTCTTAAATAAGGTTTTGTTTCTAAAGGTATCAACACCCACATACATGAAGATATAATAATACTTGTCACATGCATATAGTGGTGTATGAATGTGAGAATAATAGACTTATAACATTAGAAATATTGGATTATTTTGTTTTGAGTTAAGGAGTAGAAATCTTAATATCTTAGAGAGGAGGGGGAGAAGTAATTTAAAAACTTGTTTCTGAAAATCTTCTTCTTTCGATTTCACTAACATTTTTCTCATTAGTCATTCTACTTTATGTTATGTTGAGATGTATAAAGATATAAAAGTATGTGTGTACAAAGAGTGTTTATTTTTTGTATTATGAAACATTTTTCTTGTGGATAGAAAATTTTAGCAAATTTGTTATCCAATTTGATATACATTATACTATTAATGGGAAAGGAGGAAGATTATAAAATTAATCTTATGATTTCAAAATAGTCAATTATTTTTATTATTATTCATGTAAATTTTCATGTTTATCTATAAATTGTATGTATATGTTAGAAATACAGTAATAAATGTTAATTCATTTTATTAAACAAGGTGTATATTTTTATTAAGGGTATTCTTTATTAGTTGTGATCATTCATCATCACTGATGAATAGTAACTGTTTAAAGTTCTGATTAGATATACTAAGATTAGCCAAATAGTTATGAATTTCTGAAAACTAAATTTTAGGTTAGGCTTAGTTCTAAAATTGTGGCAGAACTATTTTAATTAACATCATCATCATCATACTTTCCAGTTAATGAACTAGATAAAGGTTTAAGACCATAAATAAAAATGATTTTCATGGGATTTAGTTGACATTTGTGAGTCATTATAATAACCACCATTCCATCATCTATATCATTCAAGGATGAGTGAATTGCCACTCTAAATTAATAGTGTAATATGAGCTAGTAAAACTTTTAATGATATTAAAACACATTTGTCATATGAAAATCTAGGAGATGATTTCTGTCTGATGAAATTTATATACACCACTTTAGTTTAAGGATGTTTTGTGTTTACCTAAAAAAGGTTAATGCATATAGTGATATGGGTCTAAAAGCAAAATCCTACATTTTTGTTAGAAATAAGGTACCAAAGGGGTTCAAACCTGGTACATTTGAAAAAGTTATAGAATATAACTTTATCTAGGTTCATATAGCCGAGTGGCCCCTGCTAGACCATATTCACTTATTATTCACTTAAATATGCACTTGATACCAAACCAAGAGATAAAAGTAGGTGAGATTTATTGTTGGATTTATTGAGGAAATATTTTATTGGGTTACCAATATACTCAGCCACTTGATGTTGTTTCAGGAGTTATAATGTCTTAATTGTTTATTTAAGTGACAATGTGTTCCTACTTGTTTATTTGGGCTATAATGCAATTTTGTCATAAATAATGTAGTTACAATATATATATATGTTGTTGTTTGCTTTTAACATACTGTTCTATTTGAGAAAAGAGAAACTTACTTTGTGTGTTGTTGTTGATATTATTATTATTATTATTATTATTATTATTATTATTATTATTATTATTATTATTATTATTATTATTATTATTATTATTATTATTATTATTATTATTATTATTATTATTATTATTATTATTATTATTATTATTATTATTATTAGGTTTTAAAAGTAACTTTATTAAAAAAACAAGTGTTTACATTGGTTGTAAGTTATACATTGTGTTATATAGAGGATTACATAGTTATTCCATTACAGTCTGTATGCTGAAAAAGTGTATTTGCATTTCTGATCTCCTTGTATGCCTTGTTTCCTGTATTTGACTCTCAATGTTCCATATTGTTGCTTCTTGGTTGTATCATTTTTGTAACATTGAATTTTATGCTTGCTTTTGCCTTTTTCTGTTATGTCCTTTATTACAAAGTGATCTGTACTTTAAACAGAGATCACATTGCTGTAAAGATGTCAGACTGCACAAGAAAGCTGTCTTTTCCCCTAATTTTTTGCAATTTGTTTTATATGTGTTAGGGTGCCCTCTTGTATTGTTCCCTAGTGTAAAGGTGCATCTGGTACACCAGAATGCATGTAAACTGAAAGTGGCTGCCCTTATGGTTGGTATTCCATTATTTTTGAATGTTTGCAGTAACTCATTTATTGTGGTTCCATTTTTCCTATATCTGCCAACCATTATCTGTCTTACATTTTTAAACCCTGAACAATTATATCTGAAATGGTCCTGTGTTTTTTCATTCCTGTGACACAGCATGCACAAGGGATCTATATTTAGGTATAATCTTTTACATCGTATAAAGTGAATTGTAGGTAATGCTTTTAAATTGACTTTAATGATAAAATCACAAAATTTCAGTTTCAGGTACCATTTCCTAAATTTTTTAAGTAATTGGCTATTATCAATTCCCAGTAGAGATATTTGGTATTCTCAGGTTGTTTTTGGATTAAGAAATCATGTATCTGCCAATATGTATATTTTATAGGGCTTTTCAGTGTTACTTTGTTTTTGATGTCCTCGATGCTTTCAAGCAGCGTAAAGATATAATTGTTTGTAGGTGGTGGGTGATCTGTGGATGTACTTTCCAATATTGGTTCAATATCTGGAAATCTATTATTATTATTATTATTATTAAAATTATTATTATTATTATTATTATTATTATTATTATTATTAAAATTATTATTATTATTATTATTATTATTATTATTATTATTATTATTATTATTATTATTATTATTATTATTATTATTATTATTATTATTATTATTATTATTATTATTATTATTATTATTATTATTATTGTAATTTCTATATGCGATTATTGAAAATTTATTGATATGCTGATTTGTTTTTTTTTTTTTTTTTGTTTTGTTGGCAGTAGTATTTACTTTTTGGAAGTGTTTTTTTTCTTGAATGTGGCATATAAAAGTGAGGTTTAGGTTCAGCCTTTCAAAGACATACCACCTAAAACATTGTGGTATCAAATTGCAGAGTATTAGAGTTTTGAGTAGGGAGAAATCAGAAAAATGAATCGACTTTGGTTTGATTTCACTCATTTAAACTTAAATTTAATAACTTAATTTTTTTTTCTTGTTATTGATAGTGAGTTTATGTTGATGCCTTATTCCAATGCATGACATCATCCATTACAGTATCATTAGTTGCTATTTATGTCAAAAATATCAAATAGATTGAACATGGAAAATTGTTATACTTGATGGTGAGGGGATGTTACAAAATTTATGTCTTGTAAAGTGAGTGGTGGCCTGAAAAAGTGTGGAAACCTATGAACTAGAGAATGAAAGGATAGTAAAGAATATGAGGATTGAAATAAATAATTTAGCTCAGAAGATAGATAAAGTCAATTTTAAAAGTAGATAAAATGAATCATGTAAAGAAATTGTAAAAATTATTGTTACTAATTGTGAGCCAGGGAGCATGAATATAAGGAGGGAAATACAAAGTGATAACCCTGCAATAGTAAAGCAATATCTGAAAATAATTTTTTCAGGTTACATAGGGGAGGGTCCCACACAACATATGTATTAAAACACATAAGCGGAGACTACAAATGCTATCACCTACAGCCATCTCCAAGATATTTGCCAGGCATGGTGAAACTCCCTGTTTAAAAAACCAATAACCTTTTATAAATATAATCATGCCCTACTAGTTAGCTACTAGAGCAAAGAGTATCAGGAAGATATTAGTCACCAGGTGTCACAAGATAAATGACAACTTGGGAAACCTTTGCAGACAAGTAGTCCAATTACTTGCTTTAATGGACAACCTACTATCTGAACAATAAATTATTAGGATATTGTGGCATAATTTCCCTCATAATATCAAACAAATGCTTACTGAAACCCAAAAAATATTGTTGAGCATGTGGCTGAATTACTGAGTGCACTGGTAGTACCAGACCTAGTTACAATCCAAAAGATTGGGGTTTAAACTCTAACCAAAAGAACAAATGGTCAATGCAATGAAATTTGGCTATGAAAAAGATGACTTTACCATAGTTCTGAAAAACAAAAATTTTCATATGAACTGGAAGTGACTCAGGTCTCACTCAAACAAAAGAATATAAAAACAAGGGTTGATTAATAAAACCCCTGCATGGGTGGCTACTTTAAAAAATATAAAAAGAATTGCCTGCTAAAAACTAAATTAGCAATCAGATGAACCCTCAACTTTGGCTTAGAAAAATAACCTTGGAAACAGAATGTTGAAAATAATTCAAAATAGATTTGCATCCAAATAAAGTTTTAAAAGGAAAATTTATTTAAATAATAAGTATTATAAGAAAATTGAGTAACTCAGTTCATAAGTTTGCAATTGAAATACAGCAAAGTGAGACAAAATAAATAGGTAAAAATATAGCATATTCAAAAAGAAAAGTAGAATTGAGAAAATAATAATAAATATTAGACATTAATGGAAAATAATCCAAATAACATCAATTATTTCATTACATGTCAAGCAATGAGTAGGGAAATTATAGATCAAGGTATGTATGCATATCTAGATACAGGTAGAAATTTTCAATCATATTTTGAGTATGGTTAAGCTGTTTCTTTATAAGACATTGATCTGCAGATGGATGGATGTCTCAAGTCAGTTTATGGTGATGATGTACTCATAGAGAAATGTACTGACATCATTAACAGAGTAGCTAGAAACAACATCCCAGCATGTTAATTTGTAAAAAATCATAACCCAAATGCACAATAGAGATGCTATCAATTATAAATTTCATGACCCCATTTTTCAACTGAATTGCACAGAATTTGGCCCATGCTATAGTCATGATGTCCATAAGAAATTAAATGTGGTTGTATCAACACAGAATTGATCTGTGTCTATTAAGTAAAGCTCATATTATGGTTACCTTTCTGTGTACTTGATCATCATAAATCTCCTTCATCATGATGTGTATCTTTAAGGAAAATATTTTTTTTCTAGTTTAAAACAAAAAAAGGTAGAGAATTAAAATTGGTCAATACCTAAGGGAAGGAATTGACACAATTTTATTTTTAATTTGTATGGTGGTAATATGACTCATACTTATATATGTGTTACATAGAACAATTTACAAATAAAAGAAGAAAAGAGAAAAACAAAATTATATATATATTTTAAAATAAAAAAGGGAAATTGTTAATTTATTAGGTAAAAATAGAAATATATTTTACATTAAATAAAATCAATAGAGGGCTAAAGCCTATTAAAATGTTACTGATATAGTAACAATTCATTATCCAAATATTTAAATACGTTTTTAGAAGAAAATACTTGTCTGTGGTATGAATAATACACTAATGAGTTCATATTCCAACTATTTCCACTAAATTTCTTTAATGATCATTGAATGAATATCTAACTAGGATAAATAATATTTTTAGAAAATAAAAAAATAAAATCTTGTTTATATATATATATATATATATATAAACAAGATTTTATTTTATATATATATATATATATATATATATATATATATGAATTAAATGGTTATAGAAAGTCATTTGTTATACAAATAGTTCAGAGTAGTTTGCAATGGAATACACACAATTAGGAATAATTAATTCTAGGCCTATAGCCAATACTAAAGTCATCATTCAAAATAAACATTTCAAGAATATATATATAAGTGTAAAAATACATATAAAAGAAAATAGCAGTATATGTAGTACAAGTTATATTTTACAGATAACTAAAATTGATATTTAATAGCAAAAAATTAAAAGGTAAACTTGCATATATTAATAAAAAATTCAGATAGTAATTTTAACAAGCTTATCTCTTTAGAAGCTTTATTATAGCTTGTAATGTTATGTATCTAGTTCTCCTTTTTAATCCATGGATCATATTTAATTTGCAATAAAGTTCTTTGCATTAGTAGACTGAAAGAAAATTTCAAAATAAATGCTCAACCTTTAAACAAATGACTACTTAAATGAAGCCAACACTCATTATTTGCATAAGACTAAAATGCATTAATAAAAAAAGATCATTAGTGGCAATAGAAACTTTTCATGCTGAAATCCTTTATACTATTTGCATATTTTTAAATTAGATCATTTAAAAAAAAGGATTTATAACATTGAAATAATCATATCTTATTTTATAATTTTCAATTATTTTTTTCACTTTCAATACTGAATTATTTTGGGACACTATTATCTTTCTACCTTATGATTAAAATTAATATTTATAATGCAAAAAATAGAATGAACAAAACTCAAAAAAATATAAACATTGCAGAAAATTAAGCAGAAAATTTAGTCATAAATGGCAATAATGACATCTGAACCTTTCAAAGCCCATTGATTGCTATGCCAGTCAATAATGCTTATTATAACATTTTTGTAATTTTAGTTAATGATAACCATAGATTAAACAATTCTATGTTTAGTGTTTTTTATCCTACTATAATTTAGTTTTGATACTTTTTTAATTTTTAATTTTTAAACACTAATCAACTTATAAGTTGTAGTTTTATGATACATAGTTAAAATTATTACAGCATGGACTCATTTAGAAATAAAAGTTAAGAGATTTACATTTTTAGATCTCTTTTTATATTTTTGACAGTCTCCAGTGGTTTTATTCTTCAATATAACTTCCTAATGTTTAAATTATATATTAGAGAAAAAGTTTAAAATAAAAAAACTATTCTTAAAAATAATATTTTAACTTTGGAAATATTAAAAAAATAATAAACTAAATATGTTATCAGAACAATAAATAGGTATTATGATTCAGCTATTGGTGATCAAAATGTAGTTGAAATAAAATTTATTTAAATTTTACTTCTAATAAAAAATGGATTTTTTTTTTTGTAAAGAATACATAAAAGCAATGACATTTCTCTTGATTTCAGTTCCTACAAAGGAAATATTTTTGAGTGTTGTCTGAATATAAACTTCATAGTTTTTATCAAAAAATAAATATTCCATAAATATTTTACATAAATAAGCACTCCTATGTAAACTTAATGAATTGTTACTATTTTGAAACAAAAAACCTTCCTGTTCCAGTTTTTTATATAGGTTCTCTGTACAATATTGACATTTAGATCATTTTTTTTAAAAAAAAAATACCAATTCAGGCTATTTTTAGTTTTAGTATCGTATGAAAAATCCCAAATGAATGCTATAGATTATAAAAAGAGGAACTTTAAGTTAAGTGATCAAAACACCAATACTTAGGATATAAGTGTTCATCTTTATGAAGTGAGTAATTAATCACTTTTCTAATAATAACTAAAATTATAGTATAAGCTCAAACGAGAATACTGAGTAAAAAATAAGCACATTTTGGGTTTAACAAGGAATTTAACAAAACAAGGAATTAAATCAGATTTGTTTGTAATACTAAAATTTTTATATTATGCACATTTACAATATTTTTAAACTAAAATTGGCACAACACCAATGTTTAACCCTTACCTTTATGACTTACTACAAAAATTATTAACACTATACACATCCATCAGATTATTTTTATACAACAATATGTATAGTGTAACAGTTTTTAAACCACTAGAAATAGACTTTCAGGTGGCAAATATGCTTTCCGGTTTTAGTATTCATTGTGTAACTTTGCATTAACTATATAAATCATAATTTAATTGAGAAAAAGTATTCGTTTCACTAATTACAGTCTATAGAAACCTAGATGCAACAAATCTCACTACATAGATACATATTATACGTACATATGTTATTATTGATGTAACGACTAAATTGTAGTATAACACAACGATTTCATTGTTGTAAAAAAAAAAAAAAACTAAAAGAAAAATGTCATTTACAAAATATAATAGTTAAATCAAGTCTCTATTATTGATCGTTATAAAATATTATCAACAATATATGCCTTGGTAGCCATGTAAATGTAAATATATCTAACTCTGTTGTTTTATTTAAGTATAATCAGTCCTGATCTTTTTCTTTTATTTGGTTTATTCTTTAACTACTTGTTTTATTTGACAGATGGCGGTAACTCGGACAACAAAATATTTGATTTTGTTTTATGTAAATATATAAGATTAGCTTAAAAACGTTTATTAGCCGAAAGTGTGCTGTTTGCAAACTTGAGTTAAAGATAAATCAATATTTAAAAATAGATTTCCTCTTATATATTTATATCAATTTTAGAATCAAATTATTTAAAAGTAATTAAAGTAAGTTAATACTTACAACTATTCATAATATAATAACAAACAGTACTGCGTCCATATATAAAATTCAGTTTTGAATTACTTCAGTATGATGAAAATTTTAATTTTAGTTACAAATTTATATGTTTAATAAAGACATAATATAAGCTATATGCTAATTCTATAAATAATAAATAATGTTAAAATTTCTACTTTCTTTAATGACAATATATACACAAATCCAATAAAAAAATATTCATTTAAAATAGACACGAAAAAATTAATTATTAACAGTCACACTAGTTGTCAGATAGTCATTATTTTTTCAATTATTATTTTTGTTTTACTTTCTAGTTATGAATAAGTTAGATAATCATATAAGACATTCATTTAAAATCTAAAACAATCACTACATTTTAACAAGCTAAACTTTAAAAAGTTGATATGGCAGGCACATGAATTAATAATTAATCATATCATAAGAACAGACACACACACACGCACACACACATATATATATATAATCAGATAAAATAATTATAACAAATGAATTGTGGAATCAATGCTACAATAGTAAGAATACCAATATATAATAATAATAATAATAATAATAATAATAATAATAATAATAATAATAATAATAATAATAATAATAATAATAATAATAATAATAATAATAATAATAATAATAATAATAATAATAATAATAATAATAATAATAATAATAATAATAATAATAATAATAATAATGTATAAGTGGCTCATCTGCTATTCTGGGTACTGAATAGCACTTTTAAAAAGCTATTCGGATTGCAGATGCGGTAAATTGACTATGGATAATATTATTATATATTGATATTTTGAAAATTGAAGTATTTATTCCAGAGTTTTTGATTATATATATGATTGTTTGCAAATAATGATTATTGTTACAAGTTTGAGCTCCTTTACAGTGATATTTTATATATATATAATATTTTTGGCATATTGCAATAAAATACTTAAAATCAATATTCAAAGTAAATTATATTTTGTTTAATAAACACACACACACACATTTATATATATTGAAGCAATGGATATTAGGCCAGATCCATGCTTCAAGTCTGCTTCATGTCTTTCTAGATTGCTAGACTAGGAACCTACCAGATCCATGCATGTTACGATGTTTATAAAACTTTCCGTCTGCCATTTTATATACATTTAATTTTTAGATCAGAAAATAAGTGAGTAAAATATCAATTTTTTTATTTAAAATGTTTTTATTATTAATATTGGAGGGGCCCAAATATATATATATAAACAAAAAAATAAAGACTTATAAATCCAATAAATAATATAATATTTCAACCAGAGGACTGGTTTTCATCAGAAAGAAAAAAAATACACAGTAAAATGGCGATAATCAAAAATTACAGATTTGGTAAAAGATTAAAAATTTAACAAAACCCCCCTGATTGTATGCACATATGTATATTTTAATTTTTAATTTTGGATTTTTTATTTTTATATTTATTTTAATTTAAATAGAATTTAAGCTTGATTAGGAGGGAATGTAGTTTTTTTTTTTTGTTTGAATTTTGTCATTGATTGGGTAGATATTCTGTGTTAGATTTTGTGACCAATCAGGGGGGTTTTGTTAAATTTTTAATCTTTTACCAAATCTGTAATTTTTGATTATCGCCATTTTACTGTGTATTTTTTTTTCTTTCTGATGAAAACCAGTCCTCTGGTTGAAATATTATATTATTTATTGGATTTATAAGTCTTTATTTTTTTGTTTTTATATGTATTTCCTTTGGTTAGTTTGTTATATATTAATATTTTGATATATATATATATATATATATATATATATATAAATAGTATATATCTGTATATTTGCGCATATATATATATATATATATATATATATATGCGCAAATATACAGATGGAAACTTTTATAAAAATCAATAAATATTTTTTAATATGCTATTTTTTTTTAAGTATTTTATCCTGGAGATTTAGTTTCATGATAAACCCTGCTAACATTCCATAGCGTCAAACAAAAGAAAATACATTAACAAAATTGTAATGAAATTTTCTAATTAAAGTAAAATTAAAATGGAAAGGATATTTGAAACATGAAGTCTTCAAATCTACATTAAAGTAAAAATAGATTTGAACAATAAAATCATTGGGTTTATCAGGAGAGTGGATCTCAAGAATACAATGCAAAATACCTTAGGTTCATAATTGTGGTTCTCGGAATTTCAACACATCCACTTGGTCTTGGGCGAATGAAAAAGTGAATTTCCCAAAAGTAGTAAGAAAAGGGTATAAATAGCCCATGAGAACAATAGAGGTCAGACAGTCATAGTTTTCATTCAGTGAGTGCCTGGCAAATCCACACTGGTTAAATTTTCAATAAATATAAAATGTTTAGTAGCATGATAGTGGAGTAGATGGCCTTGTAGTCTGCCCATCTCCCACTGTCCCAAAGATGATAGCCAAATACCATAAGCCAGAGAAACTTCATCAAAATGTGTAATTGTTGGACTACTGAACTGTTGAATTCTCAAATTAAAATTCATAGCTAGCTATACTTGGGCCAAAATTCGTATTTCTAAAATATTTAAATAGCTGCATAATTTTGTACTATCTCTATGCCACTTACTGTAAGATTATTAAATAACAATATATTTCAGATGATAGGGTTTATTAAATTACTATCCTATGTTGTCCTATCCAATATCCCCATATTAGTTTCAAGTTTATGGTTTTCATCAGTGATGATGCTTTGGATCTTAAACCAGTTTATCTGGACATTTAGGATAATGAAAACCATAAGCTTGAAAACAGTCTGGAAATATTATATAGCACTTTACAGAATAGGAATTTAAGAAGCTCTATTATCTGGCATGTATTATTATAATAAGTGATATAGAGATGGTAGAAAATTATGATTCTGTAACAGTAATATGTAAGACAAAGACATATGATGGAATCAGTGATCTTTTAATGGCTTATATGAATCACAATATTAAGATGGGAAACATTCAAGCTAACACAAGAGAAAATTTATCGTAAATTACTTACAGATAAAGGGTTCCAATTTTAGAACTTTATTTATAAATAACATAGACTGAATTCAAACCATTAACATCATTATGTATTTCATAATTTACAGTTGATATGGATATGATAATCTTTAGCATAACTTAAATCTAATAGCCAAGAAAATAAAAATTGTCTTCTAAATTTAATAACATCATCAAGCATAGAATAAATAATTATGAGAATGGTAAAATATGGTGCTGCTATGGCAAATTTGTAGCACTTTCTGATATCAAGTAAACCATTCAATTATTTATTAATTTTCATGGTTTATGAGGCCCTCTGTTTAATTTTTTAAAGACTATTACTTTTAAAATTAAAACAAAGTTGAAGTTAGAAAACAATCATATTCCAAAACAATTCTAAAGATAATAAAGCATTACAATAACAGTAATTATACTTTATGCTTTTAATATATAGAGTATATGAGCACAGACCTTCACACACCCCACCACTCTCCTCATATCCCATAACACTGATACACTTGAACACATATGTTGAAAAGATAAATAATCACCAATATATGTATTTCATACTAAACCAGCAATCATCAGTTGGTCATGATTACCATCTCTACACATATATGCTATAAGTACTCAGATATATATTAAGATAGCCAATCCTCATACTTTAATGGTCAGGCTTCAATCTACTCCACACTCCAACTCTTCAACCATCCATCCAATTGAAAATCTGATGATGAAATGCTCAAAGGCCATCCTGAGGCTGAGATTCTTATCACACCCATGCTTACCTAAGGTCAATCTGACTCCTCATGTACAGGACATAATCCATTTAATACATATACAAGGGATGAGCAGACATCTCAAGGATTTGAACTCAGATTTTCAACCACCCTTTAGCTATTCATACTATCTCATACAACTGATACACATGACCACACAGATTTGTGAAGAGTGTCTGGTTTTCAAATATTTATGCTTTTAGTAAATCTATAATTTGAATAGTACTATTGACAATTTCCAAATAATAAATTAAACTTTCTTGATGTTTTCTTGAATCATTAAATGCTTACACAAATTATACATTTCCTTTAAATACTTTTTTTTTACATTTCTTGTCAACAAAAACATATCAATAATGATTTATCATTTTAAAAATAGTGAGTCTCTGCTAAACTCATGTATAACAGAAAACAACCTACAAATAAAATTCTTTAAAGTAAGTTTATTGCAATGTAAGATAATTAAACATAAGTAATGGATTGTCTTTTTATATTTTCTTTGTGGTTATAAAATATCTTTACGATAATTACTAAAAATTAAATATCATAATCTATTTTTACAACCAAAAGATTTATTTATATCTTAAACAAGAAAAACAAATCTCTTAATGAGCTGAATACAATAGTACTATAAAACACAGAAAAAAAAAAAGACTTTTTCTGAACATTTTAAATGTAACAATTTAATACTGAAACATAATCTCAAACAAAAGATTCAATATTTCTGTGCAGCAAACTAATTTTATTATCACAGAAACTTTTTCGCTTCTATTAAGAAACATTAGATTGAAAAGATAACATATTACATGTTAAAGCATATAAGACACCATGTAATAAACTGCTTGTTTAAAATACACTTATAACTATTTATCTATTTAGTTGAATTTATTCTGAAAATCAATTTTATCTAAGGAAGTCATTTTATACCTAAACAACTTTTAGCTACCTGCAGGATCAAATATCTATCTATAATGAATTCATATTATTCAATGTTTGATTGTATGTTTGTTTAAGTAAAGGAACTATTTATTTTTATTACTACTATTCTCCCTCTCTTTCACAATATATTAGTAATATTTATATTATAAGTATATTTTTATCTCTCACGTAAGTAATTTACCAGTTGCAAACATTTAGTCACATATTTTTTTAAAAAGTTATTTTTTATCAGATGTTTTAAATTCATGATATTTGTGAGCGAAAGAAGATTGTTAAGCAAGATTACCTAAATGTTGCAGAAAGTTATACAAAATTATTTTCAAATAGCTCACTAATGATTAGGACGTTGAAAATATATCACAACTAAAAACTTCAAGTTTAATAGACATTGTACTCAACCATATGCTTGGGTGTCATCGATTTTTCAAATTTACTTACTAATACATACTTAAAATTATAAAAAAAGAATAAAGGAAGTAATTAGGGTAAGAAATGTTCTTCAAATATGTCAAAAAGTGTAATCTAATTTTTGATAAATGACTTTAATCTTGACATTATCGCCTTTATAATTTAATAACATGTATTTTTACTTATTCATCTTTCCATTGATCCATTTTTATGTAAAAATACTGTTATATATATATATCCCACTCACTATCTATAAATTCTTGATCTTCAGCAGTTTTTAACACAACGATTAACTATGTTTTTCTTTACCTATCTATCTATTACATTCCCATCAAGTAGTGTACAAAATTATATGCAGTACCCAATTTTATAATTCTGTGTATTATGGCGAGTTTCAGGTGAATAGATCAATGAGGATCGCCCAGCACAATACTTATACAACAGAACAAAACAAAATAACGAATATAATTCGACCTTCCTTGATTGCAAGCTGACTACTGGTCACACTTTCGGTACTACTAATGTAAGAATACTTTGTGCTGAAAGAAACAATATAAAACGTTAATGCAAAGAGGCATACAGAAAAGATTCATGCGTTCTATTGTCGAAAAAATGAAATATTTAAATGCCTCATTTACATAATAAATTACATCCATATAAAGTCGTAATTTTTAACTGCTAAACAAAAAAGCACTATGATTTTGGCAATGGTCCCCTAAAGCATGCTTAGTGCAATATACTTATTTTTTCTTAATTCTTGATTATAACGTGTTTATAATAATTACAGTAAATAAAAAAAAGAGAATTAAATATTATTTACAATTATACATCTTATATATATATATATATATATATCCATCAGTCTTTCAAGTATCTATCTATCTATCTATCTATCTATCTATCTATCTATCTATCTATCTATCTATCTATCTATCTATCTATCTATCTATCTATCTATCTATCTACCTACCTACCTACCTACCTACCTATCTACCTACCTACCTACCTATCTATCTATCTATCTATCTATCTATCTATCTATCTATCTATCTATCTATCTATCTATCTATCTATCTATCTATCTATCTATCTATCTATCTATCTATCTATCTATCTATCTATCTATCTATCTATCTAATCATTCCATTCATTTGTCCAATAATTCATTTTGTCCCTTCATGCTAATTTCTTTCCTTTTCTATTTATATATTACTATTCTTATATACATAATCATTTTTAATTTAACATGTAAATGAATAATTTCAGAAGATAATTATCTATATATAAACACACACTATATAGAAATAGCTATTTTTAAAGCGTAATTTTAAAACTATTATTCTTAGAAAAAAGATATCAATGTAATGAATTTTCAATTTAATTACTTTTGATAATGCAAAATACATAAAAATCTTTTTGTTTTTATAAAATGTGAGAAAAGAAAAAAGAAGAAAACATATAAACGTTAAAAATAATCCCGATAACATTAATTCCTCTTTTAATCCCACCATTATTTTTATCGTGACAGAAATCGTCAAGAGATTCTGAAATTTAATTGAAATGTAATTAAGAATTTAATCATAGTAAAATTAATCATTTTTTTTATATTTTAGACGGATTGAATCGGATTAATATTAGATTAAAAATATTTAACTCTGATTCAATAACCATGTTTCTCTCTCTCCCTCTTTTTTTTTTTGTTGTTGTTGTTTACATTTCTCTTTTAAATAAAATTATTTTATGCAGCAACTTTTATCAGCAACATATCTACAAATCTTACTCAGAGGACATGGGCATACGTTTATATACTATTGTACATAATTTGTTAAAAATAAAATCGTAATAACTTAATTAATATATATTTAATAATAATACAGGTGAGTTTTTAAAGAATGAGGGCAACTGCATTTATGATTAAAATATTAGACACCGTAAATAAAAGGAACATTATAAGACTGAAATTATGATATGATCTCTTAAAAGTTATTTTTTTTTTTTATTGCAACAAAATAGACTTAGTGATACAAATGTCTATGGTAAATTAAATACAGGTTTTTAAAATTCATAATGGATGGATGTTCCTTGTTTTTCAAATGTTTTTTTTTTTTAAAATTTATTTATTTTGTTTTATATTAAGGTAATCAATGGGATAAAAATGATAAGAAAAGAACCTCAGAGAAAATTTACAATAAATAAATAGATTTGAACTGTTACATAAATCAAGTCGGGTAAAATGCATAAGATAAATATTTGATATTTACAAGAAAATGAAAGACTTACGTGACAATTTATTAAATATAGTTTGCAGTTTTTTAAGTACCATATCTATCTTTGAGAATACGGCATATAATTTTATATCTGTCTTTGTTAAACGTAAATTAATTTCCATTTAAAAATTGCATATATACATGTTAGCAAATAAGAGTTTAATCGTAGTAATGTCTAACAATTTTTCTAACTCATTATTAATAAAATACTTAACAATTTTTGATCAATATGATTTTATATCATTAACACCAATTTATTCAATAACTTCATCAAATTAAAATCGAAAAAAAAATTAAACAAATAAACAAAAATAATCTCTGAAATAAAAATGTAAGTTTTGCTTTTTTTTTTTTTTTTAAAGTGTCATAGCATCGGCCGGGACGCGAACCCACAACCCGTGCAACTGCTTGCAAGTGCAAGGCAGTCGGGCTGATCTCTCGACCACCAACAACGATATTAATATATAATTCTTGTAAACACTTTTTTCTTTTTCCTCTTCCTTAATTTTGCTTCTTCATATACAACAATATATCTTTTTAAAATAATTACAAGCTTCATGCACCTTTTAAGCAAAAAAAAATTTTATTATTATAATTAGAGTTTTGACTATTCCTCCCAGATCTGAAGAAGACTGTGAGGAACAGTCAATCGAAACTGTAATTATAATAATAAATATTTTTTGCTTAAAAGGAGGATTTGCTATCTTAATATATATCTGAGCACTTGTAGCATATATGTGTAGAGATGGTAATCTGGACCAACTGATGATTGCTGGTTTAGCATGAAATACATATATTGGTGATTATTTATCTTTTCGACATATGTGTGTTCAGGTGTATCAGTGTTATGAGATAGTGTGGAGAGTGGTGGGTCATGTGAAAGTCTGTGTTCATACCCTGTCTATTAAATTAAATTATATAAATGTTAAACTTAAGTCAGGAGTGAATGGCTATATAGATTTGTAAAGTTATATTAGGGAAGGGTAATCTTAGGTTATTTGTTTCGTAGTTAAATTAGGTTAATGGATTGGATATATTGGTGTAATTAGTAGATGTAGTACGAGATTCTCTATGGGCAGAATCGCTTTACATGCTGCATCCCTCTGTTGGACTATGGAATGCGATCGTAAGTCAGCAAAAGTGACCGCAGTCCTTTCCTATGGAGCTTTTTTATTTTTCTCATCAGATAGATGTAGTATTCCTATCTGACAAAAAGCAATTTATTTTCTTAACCTATTTTGTGCTGCCATATTTGTGTTACATTGAATGCATCAATATATCAGATTGATTGACGTTGGTTTAACTGCAAACTTTTGACCTAAGGTTAAATAAGGATATAATATTTTCTTTTCAAATGCAAATCTATGTAGTCTATTTATAATTGACACTCTAAATAAAAAATGCATTAAATTTATGTTGGGTATGGACATTGCATGGATTCATTAGAGGTTAATTATGTTTTGGTTTTCATATTCGGTTAGAATATATAAGTCATCGATGTCAATGCAGCATCTTCTAATGAATGCCATTGGGTTTCTTGTATTCCCTCTGCAATTGACATTATCAATGACTTTGTATTTTGATCAGTTATGTTTATTTTGAAATGTTTTTAATGGTGGAATCTATGCAGCTGATCTATACTCAACATTATAAAACAAACTTTTATAAATACATCTGTGCAAACTTATAAAATTAAAATCTAAAATAAAATTTAAAAATGTAGTTAAATGCTAAAGTAAACATACTAAGATAATAATGCTAAATTATATATATATATATATATATATATATAATTAGCATATATATATATATATATATATATATATATATTTGTAAATAAATGTTTGTGTGTATAATTACTGGCAGTGGCTTATTTTATTCTTTTTTATATATTCTTAGATAAGAATTTATTATAAAATATAAATCTCTGTTATTCCACTGAGCTAGTGACAATGGGCTAATGACCGGAAGAAAAATCTATAAAAAATTTTTTTTTTTATTTACGTATCTGCCTACTTTATAAATTTTCTAGGTTCAAATGCCTAGTGGCACCCTGTAGTGTAGATACGTTAAGTCTCCTATTCTCCAGATTGTTATAATTGGCCACCCAACTTGGGATGATTTTTAATAAACCATGTATACCCTGAGTAAATTTCTTTTTCCAAAATGAAATATTTTTATCTGGTTACATACAGTCGTATACTTTAAATCTTATAAAAGCACTGCCAGAAAGAAATTGCACATATATTAAACACGGAAAAGTATAAATAATTTTAAATTGTACTTTGTTAAAAAGAAAGTCAAAAGGTTGCAATTAATATGTTTTTTTTTTTTGCTTTAATGTGTATAGGTGCGCACAGCCACATAAGTTTATGATCGTAAATGTGGTACTTTAAAATGAGTACTGTTTGGGAATTTACTTCAGTGTAATCCTATGTAAGCATTTAAGTCAGTCATAAATAAGTTGGTGGTATTTATAATTGTGCTGCAAATATACATATATAAATCCATTATTTCTTAAAACATATTTACCTCAATGGAAGCTTCTTAAATAAAAAAATTATAAAATTTGCTTGTCATGCCATGTGTAAAAATAAAATGTATAAAAAAATAGAACTCTTAGGGGGAGGAGGTGTAATCATGATGGTCCTTAGGAAAATGATAGTAAACATTTTTTTTTGTATATAGTCTTTATACTAACCGAATGTTTTGTAAATTTTCGATAATCGTGTACCGTAATTACTAACCCTAAGTAAAATATTTTTTTTTGTTTATTTTTTTAAGCAACTTTACTGATATGTAATGGGCACATACAATGTTACATTATTTTTTTTATTATTAAACATGAAAAAAATAAAAGTTCGCAAATAAAACTTCTTTTTTAAGAATTAAAAATTGAAAATTAAAATTCTATACTAAACTCATACATATATATATATATATATAATCGTACAGATGGAAAAAACTTATTAAAATAAAACTTTATTAAAAATAGAAAAAGTATTTTTTTTTTTTAGAGAAAAAATTCTTTTTATTTTTCTGAAAATACTTTATTTTCACATTACTGATTTTATTTTAAAAGTATTTTAAAAGCAAAAACTTAAAAAGATTTAGAGATAAAAATATATCTTTAAGTTTGGAAAACAAATTAATTAATGTTATTGAAAAATGGAAATGATTATTTTAATTAGTCAAAGTGACCTAGCCCTTGGGCATTTAAATGTATAAGCAATGGTCAGATAAGAAAACAATAGAAACTAATAGCAAATAAAAAGAAATCTCTTAGGAATCGGATCTCAATGAAAGGGTCTTCATCATCATGATGTAATGTTGAGTTAATCTGCAAAATTAATATAAGAGGAAAGGTTTGGAAATAAAAAAAATAATTAGAGGAAGAGATGTATGACAGCAGTGGTGATATGTATTAGTGTCGAGTTGAAGAAGGAATTGAAAAGATGCACTGTTCAATCCCTTCAGTTTTGTTAAAAAAAAAAGAAATGACACTGTTTTTTCTACATTAAGGACCAGCTAAAGTAAAAGACCTCTGGATAAATAAAAAACAATGGCTAACTGTATACCAATATCTTCAGGATGGCATGGGAATTCCTGTTCGAAGTTACAAACAACTACAAATTATGGACCTTTTAAAATCATAAGAACTTTAGATAATTCATGAACATTAAATTAAAAACTTTCCATATTTAAAATAATTGCAATAGAATCCTATCTGACCAACTTTATTTATTAATTAGTAATTTTAATTTGATGTATTTCTTTTGTAAAATCATTTCCATTTTTTTTGTTCTTTTAAGTTTTTATTATGATTTTTGTTTTTCGTTAAATTAAATTATATAAATGTTAAACTTAAGTCGGGAATGAATGGCTATATAGATTTCTAAAGTTATATTAGGGGAGAGTAATCTTAGGTTATTTGTTTTGTAGTTAAATTAGGTCAATGGATTGGATATATTGGTGTAATTAGTAGAAGTGGTACGAGATTAGCTACGGGCAGAATCACTTTACATGCCGCACACCTCTGTTGGCCTATGGAATGCGATCGTAAGTCGGCAAGAATGACCGCAGTTCTTTCCTATGGAGTTTTTTTGCTCTTCTCATCAGATAGATGTAGTATTTCTATCTGATGAGAGGCAATTTCTTTTCTTAACCTATTTTTTGCTGCCGTATTCGTGTTACATTGAATGCATCGATATATCAGTTGGATTGACGTTGGTTTAACTGCAAACTTTTGACCTAAGGTTAAATAAAGATAGAATATTTTTTTTTGAAATGCAAATCTATGTAGTCTATTCATACTTGACACTTTAAATAAAAATGCATTAAATTTAAGTTGGGTATGGACATTGCATGGATTCGTTAATGGTTAATTATGTTTGGGTTTTCATATTCAGTTAGAATATATAAGTCATCAATGTCAATGTGGCATCTTATGATGAATGCCATTGGGTTTTTTGTATTCCCTCTGAAATTGACGTTATCAATGACTTTGTATTTTGATCGGTTATGTTTATTTTGAAATGTTTTTAACCATGGAATCTATGCAGCCGATCTATACTCAACATTATAAAACAAACAAACTTTTATAAATACATCTCTGCGAACTTATAAAATTAAAATCTAAAATAAAATTTAAAAATATAGTTAAATGCTAAAGTAAACATACTAAGATAATAATGCTAAATTATATATATATATATATATATATATATATATATATATATATATATATATGCATAAATAAATGTTTGTGTGTATAATTACTGGCAGTGGCTTATTTTATTCTTTTTTATATATTCTTAGATAAGAATTTATTATAAAATATAAATCTCTGCTATTCCACTGAGCTAGTGCCAATTGGCTAATAACCGGCATCAAAATATATATAAAAAAATTTTTTTGGACTTACGTATCTGCCTACTTTATAAATTTTCTAGGTTCAAATGCCTAGTGGCGCCCTGTGGTGTAGATACGTTAAGTCTCATATTCTCCAGATCATTATAATATATATATGTTGATACAAAGTTTTTCATGGGTTGCATATATAAAAGACATATTTTGTGGGTTCATCCATGTTAAAAAATTTAAATATTGATATACCGATGTTTCAACTTAATCACACACATCATCCTCTGGATGATAAAAGGTAGAAAGATGGTCGTAGACATGTTACAGTCACTAATATGAAAAAAAACCATTAAAGCTCCACCAATAGCATAAATGTTAAATTAAGAATGTTTTTTAAAAAACAACCATCTTTCTATCTTTTATCACTCAGTGGATGACTTGTGTGATCAAGTCGAAATGTCAATATATTAATATTTAAATTTTTTAACATGGATGAACCTGAAAAATATATCTTATATATATATCTTCAGATAGAAAAACCATATATTATATTTAAATACCATTGTATTTATTATTTATATTGCTATTATATATATATATATATATATAATAGCAATATAAATAATAAATATATAAATATATAAATATATATATATATATATATGCATTGTTGATTGTTATTGATATTGGGATTCTCTAAGTGTTGACTGGTTTCTAATGATTACTTATAAAAACTTAGCTTCCTGGAACATTGCATTATTACATTTATTATTTGAATGATACTTTGAGGTGCAAATTGAAAATTATAATTGCAGTTTGTAATATTATAACTAATTATTTATTATTCTGCAATCAGAAAATGTTGTATTCACATGTGTAAGGAAGTTTATTTAAAAATAATTTCAATCTCTGTTGTACAGTTGCAATCTTTAGTGTCTATATAAATATATTGAACCATAAATAAAGGTGAAATTTCACCTTTATTGTTAAAAGGATGTTGCTTTGACAATAGTTTGACATTGTTAACTGTTATTCATGTTGGGATTGTCTAACTGTTGACTGGCTTCTTTATATATATATATATATATATATATATATAGGGAAGCAACCAGGTATAATAAAATAATATTAAATTACATATATTGACATTTTGACAAGATAACACTTGTTCCAACTGGGTGAAAGCAAGTGTTATCTTGTCAAAATGTCTGTATATTTACTTTAATATTATTTTATTATACACAGTTGTTCCTAAAAAAACATATTTAAAAAAAACATCTTTTGTCCATGGGAACAATCTTTTGTTTTTGTATAACCCATAGTAATAACAACTGCAAAGACAAAATCATATGGAATGGACATTAGAAATTTATTATGCTTAATTTCTTTGAAGCTTCCAAGAGGAATCAAAGGGTTTCCTTTCAGTTAACAGCAAATTTCGTTCTGAAGTCATACATATATATTCATACTGTTGTGCATCAACATTATATCTTCCAACGTCAAATACCCACTTAAACTCTTGTTTTAAATAAAGAAACTGTAGAAATATTTATAGACACCTAAGTGAATGACGCTTTTGATAATGTTTTCTCAAGCAGAATAATTTTTCAATGTATAGAAGTAATGTATTTGTAGACTATAATGCTTACATGTATATATAAGGACATGTACATGCACATTTAAAATCATTATATATATATATATATATATATATATATATATATATATATATAATATATATTAAAACAGATTAATATTTATAATCTTTTTAATGATTAGAATATTTTGTATAGTTAGATACGCGGTTAATTAATGCCATTTACAAATTATATGTTTGCAAACTACAATTTAAACAATATTATAGGTATAGTTTTTGTTTTTCAATATACGAAAATAATATTCTGCATTTGTAAATAGATGAATACACTTTTTTAAAATACATATTTTTTTTTTTTTTAAATTTGTAAATAGTTAAAATCTGAATAATCTATTTGTATTATAGATTATTTATCAGAGCTTTATTTTCACTTTTTATTTGTATTTAAATCATCAGTAAATTTATTAATCATTATTTTAAGTTATTCAGTAAATTTATGTAATAACAATATATTAATTTTATGTTTTTTCTTTGATTCACAGTTACCAGGATTCTTGCTGTTCCAAAGCTAGTTCAGGGCTAATAGTTATACAATACGTATGTTTATTAGGACATTATGTAATTCCACTTAAAATTATTTATATAGCACAAATGAAATAAAGGTCATTTTTAAGTACACACATTTTATTTTACTTTAAATGTTTTATTATGATGGCTATTTTATAGTAATTGATGCCCAAGAGTATTGAGAAAGATACACATTAATATATTGTTCCAGAACTTTTTATATGTTTAACTTTATAATTTTTTTTGTTTTTTAGCACTTATCTATGTGAACACAGCTAAAATATTTGTGTTGCTTTTACAAAATTATGCCTCAAGTTTGACATTAACTGGATGATGAGCATTTAAGATTTTGTAGTATATCTCTTTTATACCTTGTCATAAAGACTGCATATTTTTGGTTAATGATAATTACTAGTAATGCTATGCCATCACTTATACAATGCTTATTAGTTAATACTTCTCTATGTTATTTAAAGCATTTATAATCATATTGTATGGTTTGTCATTGTTTGTAGCTTCCATTTTATGTAATGACAATTTTAATTTATTAGTTGAAAAACAAATCAGATGATATCAGCATTATAGGGACTTTTTACATGATTGAAAGTAACTTATGAGGAAGACAGAGCCATGAAACAGGTATCTTAGAAGTCAATATCAATGAGAATTTCTGATTTGCCAAGTATTTTAGCTCAAGCTTAAATCAATTAATGCCATAGATTTATAAAAAAATGTAATTTTCTGTAATTTGAATACTAATTAAAGATTATAATGCAATAGTTATGTAAAAGATTTCTTTTTAAATCAAAAATTATGTCACTAATAAGATATTGTCTTTGAATGTAATTTATTTTTAAAAAGACTATTCTTAAAAAGTTTGTTATAGCAATGGAAAAATCGCTTTTGTCCAAATAGTAAATAAAATATTTTTTTATAACATAAAATTCACATGTCTAATATTTCATTATTCTATCTTTTTGAATCAGTAAATTACATCGATGTGCTCTGCTTTTACTGGTACAAACTTGCTTAGATATTTATTTTGTACATTTTGAAAACAAAAAAAAAGTTTTATGGCGTGAAAGCTTATGCTTGTAATAAATAAAGTAAAATAATCATTATTTTATATATAAAAAAAAACTTAATTGTAAAAGTAAAATGTTCAAATTTGGAGGAATACTCAACATGATAGAATAGTTAGACTCTTTTCAAAACAGACAGCAGGAATTTTCAGATAAACAGATTAAATAAATGAAGATGGAAAGAAGTTATAAGAAATGTTAAATTATTTAAAACTTAAATGACAACAAGTATTATTATAACATTGATGTTATAGGTTTGAGAGTTTTTATAAAGAAGCATTGAGATCAAAGAAAATTAAGATACTATGATTCAACAAAAAATATTTTATCATCATATAAAGTGTTAGAATGTCTACTTTATCACATTTCACAAATCATGTTACAATAAATATTTATATGTTGCTAATTTGCTATCTGTTTTATTTTATTTTATACTAAACTAAAAAAAATAATATTACATTGTTAGAGATAAAGTGGGGGTGAATATAGACTGAAAAATTCTAATTTGAATCTTTATAATTATTTACATAAGAAACATTCTTTGCACTGAGTGAAAAGCTAATTGCTTATTAATAATTGCATATACTGGACTTATCAGTAAAAAAGATCATAAATGATCCCTTATTGGGTTAGTATTTACAATGTAGTAAAACATTTTATATTATTATACAGGTAAACATAATTCTTAATTTGCACCTTTTTATCTATTACTAAGTCAATAATGTATTAGTAGTAAAAATGTATTTTTCAAGAATGATGGTACAAAATAAGTGCTTATTCAACATAGAAGGAAATAAATTTGTGTATTGTAAATTAATATGAACAAAACACTTTTATTTGGAAACTATTGGAAATGGAGCTATGATCAAGATAAATCTTACAAGAATTAGCATGGATGTTTTACTCAATATAAATAGTAAAGAATTGGAATATAGATATATGTCTTTACTTATACAGGTATATTTCACAAGTGTATATGTATAATTAATAAATAATACTGTACAAAATTACTAATCATTGTTAAAACACACTTGGTGCAAATCATATTTAACAAAGTAAGTTTTGCAATGGTGAAGATGTATGCATAAAAACCTGGTTTAACAATTTTTTGATGTTATTAATGTATTATTTATTAATTGCCATGCAATCCTGTGGAATGTCATTTTTACATTTTGCTAATATATATGTATATATCATAATTCTCAACTTTTACCGTTTTATTTATTTCTAAGTCAATAGTATAGTAGTTGTAAAAATGTTGTGTGCATATGATTGCAATGGTAAAATCATGACAATTTTGAAAAGGTTTCTGGAATAATTAAGTAATTGACTGAAAAGATAAATGTAACCATTCAAATTAATGCATAGTTTTCCTGATATGAATTTCACAATATTACCTCAGACTTATGTTTGTACTTTTATGTGTGTTTTTAAAAATAACCTATCATCATCAAATGAGTTAATACCTAAAATTATTTTAAAGGAATTGTATTAACATGATTTATATTACCCAAATGTGTACTCAATTAAAACATTAAAAATTTAATATCAATAAGCTTTTAAACATAGTAGATAAATATAAAGTTAAGTTAAAGTTTCTGTTGGTAAGATTTTTTACATTGAATCTTCAGCTTGTAGGAGCACAAAAGATATATCAGGAATGCAGTGCACTAATTTCAAAATAAAGTAAACTTGTTTAACATTATATTTCTAATCTCACCATGTTTATGTCAAGTATTTTATTATTTTTTCTGTCCTTTTTGTTTATATATATATATAACATAAACATCTGTTGATTAACTTATTGCGCAGAAGAAAAAAAGTACAACTCACCATAAAAAATAAACGAGCATGTTAGCATTTATTAAGCTTATCCATTGCGATGATATGATGTTTATAAGCGTTTGAGCAGTTTAACTATTTTGTTTTACCTTCTATTTACATATAATATAATGTTCAATTTAGCGTCCATTAATGAATAGCTTATACGGATTGGATAAAGATTTCAAAGCTATTTAAAATATCAAGTTTATTTACGTCCGATTTGAAACCAAGTTATTTATAGAGAAAGCGAGTGTTCTACCTGTTGCATCGTGATATTCTTTTAATCTACATCTGTCAAATTATAAAAATAAAGGTAGTTACATATTTATGTGGTATTTCGTTGTTTATATATAAATACACTATGCATTTCTATAATTTGATTTAATTAAGTAAAGATTTAAAAAAAAAATTTTTTTGGCTTTTTTTTACTTTGCCATTAGTGACGTAAAATTTAAGTTGATTTTATTTATAATACTTGTAGTTTTTATATATTTCTCAAAATGAATATTATATGCAGTTATAAGATATTATATTTAAAGCAAATATAGAAAACAATTTTATCAACATTTTATAGAGGATCATTTCAAGTTAATCATTTTATTCAACTACGATTAAATTTCATACAGATAATTTATATAAATATAACAAGCTATCACTTTACTTTTGCCTTTATTTATAATTAAAAAAAAATCAGAATTATTTTAAATATTCTATTCATTTTATATTTAATCAGCAAATTTTCGATTTAATATAAAAATGATTTTAATTGGTTTTACCTGGTTAATGTTGTCTTTAAGAAAGTTGTTAGTGAATATTTTTATGATCTTGTTCTAGACTTGAATTAATTGTAATTAAGTATATATAAAAAAGAAAAAATCGCAAGATGTTTACAATTTTTTTTTTTGTTTATGCTGCAATGATTTG